>CALYDF020001208.1:0-25019 GCA_944474145.2 Dicrocoelium dendriticum
TCTCATAAAGCCAATTTTGCCACTCGTCCCGCACGTAGTCCTAAGTGCAAAAACTGTAGCAAAATTGGAACTGTGCCCGATGTTGTCGGTTGCAAGCCATCGCACTTATCAGCAACGATGCAACACCTTAAGGCCATGTTGCTGATCCATCTCAGAAGAACATTTATTCCATCACTGCTAATATTAAAAATTCTGAAAGGTTAACAATATCTGTTATTGAACCAAAATGTTTCTCCGCTGATATTCATACTGTCGTTCTTTACCAGCAAAAGCACTGTTCACTTTGAAATGGAACTAGATTCTGCTTCTCCAGTTGCCATTGAATCTTTTCTATTTTACGAACACTGCCTATCCCATCATACTTTTATCCTACTTCGCATTCATTTTGGAGTGACAGTGAAAATACCTTAACTATACTGGGATTCTTTATCATGCCCTTACAGCTGCTTTCGGTCGCTGCGGAGGTTGCAGTACACGTTTCTTCAGACAACAGACAACCATTACTTGGAGGAAACGCCATGTTGGCTTTGCAAGTAGTAGCATCTTTTAACCGCACGCTCGTCTTTTCCGTGAACGTGGCATACTGGTAGGAAGATTATCCCAAGCTTTTTCAGCAGCCAGTCAACCCTATTCCATGTGGTGCGCATCGCATTCAGCTGAAGCAGGATGCAAAACCCATTTCCTTTGGTCAACCTCGGCCTATTCCGCTAGCAAAACGACAAACTATCAGAGTCCCTGCAAGGGATGCTAGCACGTGATTTGACTGAACCCATCGGCTGCTCTGAGTGAGTGTATCTAATGGTGAGTGTCCTGAACAAAGATGGCACTGTCAGTATGTGCAACGATTTGCAGGGTCTAAATAAGCAGATCATCGTAGAGCGATTCGTGTTGCCATCCAACGAAGAACTCACTGTACATTTAGGTGATGCAGCCGTATTTTCCAGGCTAGATTTGAAAAGTGCGTTCTTCCAAATGCCATTGGCCAACGATTCGAAGCATCTTACCGCCTTCCTTGCCCCCAATGGCTTATTTCAGTACAAAGTGCTGCCAATGAGTTTGAGTTCTGCGCCCGCTGCCTGGTAAAAGTTCATGACTTGAGGGGCACGTTGCATACATGCATGGCATCTGTGTTTCGGGCGCTCACAAGACCATGATGAAAGGTTACACAAAGTCATTCGGCGCCTCAGTGATCTTGAGGTACGTTTGAACGCAACTAATGTCAATTCAATGCCACTGAGATTCAATTTCTGTGACACATCATATCGCGTGGCGACATTCACGCAAGCAACGAAAACATCCAGATCATCACGGAAGCTGCTACACCCAAAAAGTAATAGAACTGAAGTCTTTTTGGGAAAGTGTTCATACAAGCTGCGTTATTTGCAAAATTTTGCGGCCCTAGCAGATCCATTACGACAACTAACAAAGAAAGGATAGTCATTCACTTGGAGAAGTGACTAGGAAAACGCTTTCAATAAAGTGAAAAAGGAGAGCTGCATCTGCTCCCTTAGTTGCTCTTTTTGATGAATCATGCCGCACTTTCGTGTCGACAGATGGAGCTGATGTTGGTCTCGGTGCTGTTCTGTCATAACTACCACAAGGAGAGAAAAATGTTCTTGCTTACGCATCCTGGAAACTCTCAGGTTCTGAGCGCCATTATTCGGCTGGGGAAAAAAGCTCTTGCTTGTGGATGGGCTTGTTAAAAGTGGTATCTTTTCCTATTCTGTCCTCGTTTCACGCTACGAACAGATCACTCTGCCCTTACAGTCCTCCTCAGGAATGGACCGGAAGGGTCACATCCAATGCGGATTGACAGTTGGTCTGACAGACTCCAAAACTACGATTTTTAAACTGTGTGCCGGCCGGGTTTGCAAAATCAAGTTGTTGATGGATTAGCTCACACGCGTGGGGCTGAAGGATGACAAAGAGAGACGCAGAGAGGCAGTATTAGTTTCCAGCCTTGGTTCTGACCTAAAAGCGTTGACTATCGATGGATTACGAACAAAAAATGCCAACGACCCGTTTCTACATCAAGTCAACGAGTATGTGCAAAAGGAATAGCCTAAGAATAACAGTGCCCGGTGCGTTCCATCCATATTATGCAAACCGAGAGGAACTGTCATTGCTAGATGGTTGTCTTATGCGTGGTTCGGTGTTTATAGCTCCACAACAGTTAGTAAACAAAATAATTGCTTGTACACATGAGGGACACCGAGGTATCCTTCGGACCAAAAACCGAGCGAAACACTACATTTAGCATCCAACATGTAGACATTTGTGATAACTTGTAACGCTTGCTGTTTAACGGACAAAAGTTCCATGCCAGTTGAATCCCCAATACAGCCTATTGCTTACCCGGTGAAGCCATTGGCTAAGATCGTCATTGATATTATGCGTCCTTTTGCCACCACTCTTACCAATAACAGAACCCTACTAGTTGCTATATGCTTTTACACTAAGTGGCCTAAAGTATACATCTGCGACCAAGTGACTACCTCGGTTGTGTTACGTTGGCCTGAATACCTGTTCAGTCGGTTCGGACTACCGGAAGAAATATTCAAGTAGAATGGACCACAAATTTGTAACCACAACTTCACAGTTTTTCTCCGATTCCAAAACACCAAACATTCTAGAAATGGACCTTATAATCCTGCGGCCAATAGTCAAGCGGTCAAGCGGCCAAACCGGTTCCTCAAGGAAGCCATACAAGCCATCCAATTAGGAGGGTCGGATTGGGGAGATGCTGTCTTAACTACTGTATTTATATACAGAACTTGTGATTACAGGGCTGCTGGAAGAATGCCGGCGGTGCAGATGTTAGGAAGGCCCTTCCGTACCAAACTAAGTGCTGCACATAACCTGTCACCTGCGGGACGTGCAGAAGTTGCAAATCGCATAGCACGTTACCAAAATTCCTACGCCAGATCGTCAACTCCTATGCAGTCGGGAGCATACGTTTGCTTTAAAAACGGGCTAGCCTAAAGGCCTCCCAGCGGTAACTGTACCGTCGTGAACTGATCAGGGACTAGGTACAGGGGCCTATTGATTAGAAAACGGCCTAATTGCTAAAGCACGTCGATTGCACGCGGCCCATAGACCAGCTACCCAGTCTCAAACTTTGTGTGAGCACCAGGCCGCAGCGCCGCTATCATGAAGTCAGCCTCGCCGGTCTACCAGACGCTCGAAGCCTGTCGATCGATACCAGACCGCGTACTGTGTTATCTCTCCGTGCACCTCTGAGATCGCGTACCGATAGACATCTTGCTTTTCTTTTGCCTTCTTGATACAACGGTTAGCACAGTCAGTGCGACAGCCCTTTTTGTATATTGTCACTATGATCGATTCATACCAGTTAAGGGCTGTCCATCTGACTGCTGGTATTTCACCTGCCGGCTTCAGGCGCCGCTTCAAATTAGCAAATGTTTTGGGGTTGACCTTGAGGTGCCCACGAACCGGTATTCCGAATGCTGATGTCCGCTTGTTTTCACAACGTTGCTAAAGGGTCGTTTGTTTTATACACCCCGCAATTGTTAACCGAGCCAAAGAAGGAATTCGTCTTACCGTCTGCGCCGCGGCCAAGACAGTGTACCATATTTCTTGTCTAACCAATGTGGTTTGACTGATTCGCGTTTGCGACATTTGAGATACAAAGACATGATGAGTTTACTCCGCTCGTTATAACTGATCAGCAAGCTTCAACAGATGTAAATTGCGGCAGAGACCAATCGAATTGGCACGCGACTCAAGTCAGACCATCAATTTTGCGGTACAGTAAACCTTCACAAAGTCGACCATTTTCATTTTTTGAGTGCTCACTATGCGAACGCTATAGATCCACTCATCCGTATGTTGACCACTTTTGTCCAGCCCTTTAAGTGATCAACTTACGGAGGCTCAGCTGTGATTGTAAGCTGGCTCCAGTGCATGGGAACGCCGCAGTGGCAGCTCCACATTGACAATGAGAACTGTGGTTGCCTAGTGGCAGGGGCTCAAGGACCTGAGCGATATACACATTTTTTCACAGCTTGATAACATCAAGTCTAAGTGCGACGGAGTGGAGTGCGGTGTTACGCGTGTCGGCAGGCAGATATACTGTTTCAAATATCATTTGAGCGGACTTTGCTACGGTGTCACAATATCAAGTCAAGTCATGATAAGCTTCACACCCCTGTGGGAGCATTTCCAGTAAGTTAGAAAAACACTGTGAATGTAATAAAACACAGTAGCAGTAGAGAAAAACGCAGTGAGTTCATTTTCAAGCAAGTAAACGATTTCGTATCTGACGCATCATTAATGTTGGATAGACTAACAAGGGAGAGATAGGAGAAGATGGAGTTGAGATAGGACGAGGTACGATAAATGTAACTTTTCGACCACTTAGAATAATTAGATATCATACTACAACAGTGTGTAGAAAATAAGAGGTTACTCAAAATTCTGGATGAAAAGTTGGAACATACGTCATAATATTTGCTAACGATAGAATCAGTGAAGGATTCTTGGCTTAATAAGGGGCACAAGGAAATAAATTTCAGTGAGAGCACCAGAAGAGCATAATAATTAAAAAAAGTTCCGGAGGAAAGAATAGGGGATCACTACAACCAAACTCCACAAAGTTTAGAATAAGACCACGGAGCACGATGGTCACTTGGACCATGAAAGCGCAAAACGATAGATTTCTGATCCTTAGAAAAGTCGACCGGTATGCATTGTAAAGCAAGAAAATGTTAAGGTACTTTACGGTGGATGAATACTGAATACTGTAAGGGTAAGCAAGCAGAAATTTAAATCTGTACAACTCCATCACAATGCTTAGGTCATTCAGGGACAACAATTAAGGGAACACAGGCTTTCAGGGTAGAGGGAGACAAATGTGACATCACGACACTTGGAAGAGTTAAGGAAGAAAGACTGGGAGCTTGACGAAGTCGAGTTCATCTAATACTCGTTGGATATATGGAGACTCGTCAATTACTGGGGTTATACACCCTAGGACGACGTCATCCGCGTATTTCCGCCAGGTGAATGTGGATGGCATAAGCAGACATTCAAGGTAAATGCAGAACAGAAAGAGAGGTATGATAGACCCTCGCAAAATACCACAATGAGCGAAGATTGCGAAAGAACTTCAACAACATTACTGCGTGAAGTATGTACGATTTCTGAAGTAGTCACGAATTACATCACGCACATTTGGAGGAACTCTATTTTCGAGCAATAGGTTTGGTAGTGAGAGCACGGAGGTGTAAACAAGTGGCCCATACTTTTGTGACTCTCTTCGGCACCGGTGTTATTCTGGCTGTTTTCCAGATGTCGGATCTAGTACCCGTCTTTAAACATTGGTTGAAAACCTCTGTCGGTGACTGTAATGCATCTGCACTCTTTCAGAGCGATTGCAGACAGAGCATCTGGACAACTATCCTTGCTTCGCTTCAGTCCTGTGAGTTCCACGTAGACGACAGCGTGGAAGGAAAAGTTCAGAGGATCAGTGTTGAGGAAGAGAGGGGGAGTGTGTTCGATGAGCTTGTTCACATCTACAGGACTACAGGAATTTTTGATGGTTTCTTCAAAGTCTTCCTCAGATCACGGCAACTGTGGTTTCTTAACATAGCTTCAAGGTATGGGCTCTTTAACCTTATTATCTTGGCTTTTATAGCCAGAGACAGAAGGTTGACAATAATGTTTAGCTTGTTTTATTTGCCTGTACTCTTTTTCTCAGCATTTGCTTGAATAGTGGAAAATACCTAACAATCTAAATAAATGATCGCAATAAGGCAATATAGATTGGGACAGTATATAACCTGTGAGGGATGTTTGCATTGAACTGAAAAGGTCTCAAGGGCGAAAATTGAGAAGTCGGTTGAATAAAGGGTCGGTATGAATTTCGTAACGTTTTCGGTTGGAAAGTCTCACCGTTTGAATTCTGAATGATCTTGTCATCGCAACGCATTTGGCTTTACACGGAGCTGTGGAACATGGCATCAAGACGATGGATGGCATTAACACTACGCCGGTAGGCAGTACCAACACTTCGCTGTAGCATACTTACCAACAGTCGCGCGTGGGCTATTGATATTGCGAGTCACCCGGTCCCTTTAACAGGCTCGAACACGCGTCCACGAACCACAAGGCCAGTTCAAAGAATGCCTCCGTGCACTCAGTGTGGAGCGGACTACTGCCAAGCAACCGCCTTGCGTACATCTGACTCCTCAAGTAGGCAGGAATTCTGACGTTGTGCATGTTGAAGAAGTGTGGGCCGCCTCCATTACTGAGACGTGACTCCTATTCACATGTCTCCCCGTCTTATGAATCCGTCCTTACAATGGATACAGGGTGTGCGGGCGGAGCAGTGGGTGATGCTGCGCAAGTCACCCATGGTCCCACTGTAGACACAGGCGTCCTGTGTCGGTCATCAGGAAGGCCGCAGTGACAGGCAAATCCGGAACCAGATTCAGCCAGAATTATATAGCATCTGCAGGTCTATCGATCTGATTTGTAAGATTACAAAGACATACATGGGGTAGAACGGGCGGCTACATCCTGCGTTCTATCCTTCAGAGTGATAATGATTCCATGCCACAAGGAGAACCTCAACTTTTCGTTACACGGTTTGTCACTTTATAGGTTATCTCACATGCGTTGATACAGCTGTCAAGATAGTTGGTCGCCACCAATACCAACGCAGGGTGGATTCCCTGTTAATGCTGCGGGAAAGTTTAGCGTTTTAAAGTTGTAATGTAAAAGCGGAAATGAATTACAGGCAGTGCAAAGCTGCGAAACGCTGATTGACGAGGTTTTATGCTGGCAAAGATTAGGCGGTGGTTGCGTAGTAGAAAGCCATAGATGTGGCGTGGGTTTTGGAAAAGATCAACAGACGGCGACCATCAGATGTTGAATTCAAGTTAATTAAGCAGCCACCCAACGGATTCAGTATGGCGCTTCCGGGCGCGATAAGAACAAATATAGTCGGCGTGCTACTCAAAACATCAAAAGAGCGCCATGAGCAAAATATCACAAAAATTCAATTCCGGTAATTCTGGGCAATTGAGTGGGCATCGAAAACCGCCCAGTAGTGACCACCAGTGAGAAGGAATAAGGGAACACGAGGGGCGTGAATGCATATTGTGTAAAAAAATAGTGGACAGAAAAGGCTGTTGACAGCGAACATGGAAGCGAAAAACAGAGGGTGAACGGAGTTGGTACAAATGGGGCGCATCGGTGGTTGCTTATTTAGTGACAGTCACCGTGCATACGCAAGGCGGACAAACTGGACGAGACAGGTTGCGAGAAATCAAGACGAGCATCGTACGCTGCGAGACAAGCGAAATGCTCAGGCATCCAGTCGTTTAGAGCGTCCAGAGAAAGTTTGAACCACTTTATCCACGAATCGCGCTCTTGAACCGTGTCCGCACTCAAAAAATGTCTGACGGGACGAAAAAATGAGGTAGGTAAAGCGGTGGATGAAATGCCAAAAGCATTACACAAACGGGTTACCCAATACGTGCAACATCAACAGAGTCAAATGCATGGGTTTGCCTTGATCGATTACTATCTGGTACATGTTGATCGAACATTACTGTGTCCGTAATTTGCCAAAACTGTGAAATCAACTTGAGTGAGGTACCAATAAAGGATCAGGAATGATAAAGTTGGGAAATGTAAATAAATTGTTGTATTCTGCATTCTTAGATGAAGTTCATGGGATCGATTGGCTTATGTCTTAGCAGTTAAACACCAGAGCAAAACGGCTGCGAAATTGACAGTGTTCATATATTCTAGCTACTGACTCCTATACCAAACAATACAATGCTACATCTGCTACTTGTCTTCTGATTCTTATTAGTCGAAGGTATTTCATAAAAGGAAAATAAGGGTAACCGGATCCACTGCATTTCGACGGTTGACTGATTTGGCTCAAACGAACCAATGGACAACAAACACAGAAAAGATCAATGACGCTGAAAAACAAACATCTAACATCTAACCTGCATACGACCGAGAATTTGGATGGAAGAAGAGAAGGGGTGGCCAAGCGATGACTTGGTCCAGAGGAATGAAGGACCTCACTTCGGAGCTGGCCTTGGTTGGGTCGTCACGGCTCCCTGGTTGGGGTTCAAAAGGCGGTGAACACGTTTGGCTGGATACACTTGCTGACATGGCAAGGAGCCGACCTCAGTGGCGTTCGTGCTGTGAGTTTTTTTGTCCCACCCTATCCCTCTTAGCCTCCCTCTCCACCTACGATCGCATTTCGTAGCGTAAAACATAATAATTTTTCTTTTTGCCTAGTAGCCGGCTGGTTGCTTACCGGAACGATGCCTATCCGTTGCTGGTAGCTCAGCTGGCATGCGACTTTTGTATTTATTTTTCTTTTCCTTTATGTATTGCGGCACAGTGGCTGAGGTGTTTCCCACCTCTAGCTGACGTGTACAAATAATATATAACCTGCATACGCAAAGCAATGAAACCAAACAGCTGGTTGCCGTTACTGAATCAACACATGCGAATTTCGTTTACTGAGCCTTCTCCAATAAATGTGAAACAGTTCATGTGTGACAATAATAATATCACCGGCAAAACATACGAATGCTGCTAAAGTAGCCACTATGAGATTTTGTCTAAATGAAACAGGGAGGACAGATTGAGCATCATGGTGGAGATGTATGGGAAGGCTGATGAGCCAGATGAGTATGTGCAGTAAACCCGGACTGTTTACACAAACACCAAACAAGAAGGGGAATAAAACCAGCTGTCTTAATTAGCCGAGATATGGTTATCGATACCTAGTAGTGAAGATAACGACCCCAGTGGCTTCAATAGCTTTTCAAGCATGGGCAAGAAAGCTCATATTCGCAATAATAGGCAGACTCTGTCTATGCTTAAAAAGGTTGAAGGCGCCGAAGAGAAATGAATTTTGCAAAGCAAAATGTTTGGCAGAAAAGGAATGATTATCAGGTGGAGTTGAGAACTATCAGATTTAATGCACAGAACGCAAAACCATCGTATCCACAGTAAGAGCGCATTCGAGATTCATTGCCAAGAAAAAGCTAGACAGCGACACAACTAAAATCGAAAGTGGGTATAAGGAAACGAACAATTTCAAATGATGGCAAGCGGTAAGATTCTACCCTGTTATGGGAAAAAATACACGCAAAGGAGTAGCCATCGGAATAGATTAAACGCACACATGGATCGAATTGTGATACAAAGTGTAATGTAGCTGACGAAATGGAAGCTAAGGAGCAACCGAGAAGTGCACGCAGGACCGTAACAACCATAAAATTCGACATACCTCTGTTCCAACCATCTATGGTCTGGAGAGGAGCGGAAAAGAATGCTCTTGTTCGAATCCTTGCCGGAAGGACTCGCATTGATAGACGCAGACAACCAACCAGGCTCAATCATTGGGATCGAACGCATAAATTTGGTGTTGGCTCGAGCACAAATGCGTCTTGGGGCGGGTGCAACACGCGGTGCAGCAACATGCTGTAAATCGGTGCGACCCAAAGGAGCAGTAATCTGGACGGATTGTCCGTTTTTGGAATAAAACCAAAATCGTAGGTTGTCTGCTCTTAATTGACACCAATGTCTACGCCACACTCCCAAACCATCCACCTCTTCGAATATGGTCTAACAATTGAGATTGCAAAGAATGGAATGTCAACATCCCCCGATGAAAAACGTTAAATAAACAATGCTTATGGTAAACAAGTAATCGTTTGGATTAACTCAGAGAAAAAATGGATCAAAGTTGGAAGTCTACACAGGCTAAACTTGGAAGAAAACTATCGCACCACGGGTACTAGCAGGGCAGAGCACTTGGAATATTAACAGCGACGGAGGAACCCGGCACACATAACGGTTGTGGGACATGATCCTCAAAGAAAAAATAATACTTACCAGGAAACCTCGAGTAAGCACACGTGCCTCCAGGGAGACTGCAAAGTCGACGAGACCGGCAAAACCAGTCAGCGGAGAGGATCGTGGCAAGCGAAGCAGCCTAAGTGGAAGTGAATTAACCTCATCATGCGCAGTGACGGTGAAGTTGGATGAATCCTCATCTGTGCGAAGACGACCCAGTAGCAGGTCATCATGGTACGGAATGTCCACCGAGGATATCAAAGTGAATGCTGTGGAAAGATCGGAAATGACCATTAAACCAACAAACTGAGGAAGGGGTGATACCGTCCGACGCTGATTGCCGACAAGTTCACAAAAACCAATTATTCTACTGACAGACAATGAATAATGTTGGAGGTTTGTGAGTAGGGTAAAGTTTATAGAAAGTAGAAGTCACGATTAAAATTCGCGCACAATAATATGCCTCGACGGGGAGTCGAACCCCGTTAAATTGCAGATTTCCGAGCAGCAGAGCGTTACCCTCAGCAGAACGCAGGCACACAGCATGAAAGCATCGCTGCCACGCGAGCACATATAGCAATGTGATGGCTGGGTATACCACGAGATCTCCCGTAAGGACGCGGATCCGCACTGGATACATCAGCATTACAATGTAAGAACGAAGTTCGTTAGACCACCGACCGCATTACTGTTCGTCTTTCTCACTACCAACTGATTCAGGATACAGAGATCACAAGTTTGATTATTTAATGTTGCCAGCTGTTTCTACACACCACTGTGAACTCAAAATGCACAACCTAGCAGTTTTCCTGGCTTGTGATCCGCGGTTTACCGGTTCAGGTTAACGTAGGCGTGGGTAACCTAACAGCATCCCCGACTCACATGTAACTGGTCATGCATGCATATTGCTAACACGCTACAGCTTGAACGATACACGGATTTACTACTGTACATTTATTGTGAGCCGACTGTATTGCTTCATTTAGAAGTACGATCCTAGAACCGCAGTTTAACAATATGATTAACTTTGCCTATCGTCATTAGTTCTACCGCCCATACTGCGGCACAAGAAAAGAAACAGAAACAGAAACAAAAATACGGTTCTTATTCTGCCTATTCTGGGACTAGTTAGGCATTTGCTTTCTTCACCCGCTGTATCAGATAAGAGTGATTTCACCCGAATTCAGGTGGCCAAACTTTTGTACTTACAGGGGCTGCTACTCGTTCTGAAACCCCGCGCATTGGAATGGAAGTGTAGAAAGCGTTTATATCATTGAAGAATAGCAGACCAGTGGGGTGAATAGCAAATGTATAACCTTTAATTGCAGCAAGCACACGAGAAGTGTTGGGCTGCATAGCAGGTGCTGTGTTTCTCACGGAGAGAAGTGGTGGGATCCATTAAGACCGAAAACTCTCCGGGTAAAAGTGATTGAAATGAATCGAAAAGAAGCATTCGTAAACGGTGCGCACAACTAAGATTAGCCTGAGTGTCATCATAATCATCATCAATAGCAGTACATCAGACATTTGAACGAATGCTTCGCTGCCGTACAACTACGGTGACATACGGAATAAATAATAATAATAAGAGAGAGGGGAGGGGGACCTGGCGTAAAACTTTAATACTCTAAACAAACACCCAGGGTCAAGGAGCATACACCTAGTCAACAACATACCATCACAAACAGCTGACTACCGTGCTACGACGGCGTCGGCGAGAGAGTTTTATTGCGGCTTTCACTGCCCCGCGTCATGGTCAGTCATTACCCCATAGATGATCCAGCAACATACATTAAACCGGCAGTCCGGCTAGGAGCCTGCATCAAACGCCAATTGATGCTAACTGAGCTAAGTCTTGTTACGTCTCAAGCCAAGCACAAAGCGGACGCATGAACACTAGCCTGGAGAGCGTGATGGACCGACAGCAATCAGATGTTATATATATATATATATATATATATATATATATATAAACCAGGTATTGCGATACCCTACATCTGGCACTCAAAACAAAGCCCTCCTCGGTAAGCGGTGACCAGCAATATACAGTACATGCCCAAGCCAACGCAACTTATTCAGTGCCATCTGTTGTTCTAAGATGCTAGCATGATTGCACTACCTAGTACTCGACTACGCACATCGTTGTGAACACCCTGGTGCCATCTGACACCAGTAATGCTACACAGACAACGAGGATCACATGCTTGAAGGCGTCTCAGATGTTCAGACCGAAGGGGCCAAGTCTCACTACCGTCGAGCAGGACGGCCCTCACTGTGGTCTAGTACACACGGCCATTCAGACGGAGGGATACTCCTTCTGTCGCCAGATGCCGCAGGTTCAAGAAGGCTGTTCTGGCTTTTGCAATGCGTGAACACTTCAATCGTTATGCGCTCATTGTTGTTTACTCAGCTGCCAAGGTAATTGAATCGATCAACTATATCAAGTTTCCCGTTATCTAGAGTGGTCCCGCAACAATATTTTACACTAGGAACGCACGAGACTAATGCGAAATGATTAAACCACTATAGAAAGGTTTTCAAGATTGAGTACGCTGCCCAATCATCGTTAGAAAGCAGAACAATCTCGTCCGCATTATCAAGACCAACTAGCCTTTCACCAAGCAGCATCTCAACACCAACATCGTGAGGCTCATCAAGGGAACACCTCATAATGGAGTCCACGATGAAGTTAAACAAAAATTGGAAAAATGGACAACTCTGGCGAACGCCACTTGTTTTTGAAAAGGCATCGGACAAATCACCGTGGACCCTAACGCCGACTGTCTCCTGAGTTCCTCACTTGTTGTGGGGTACGGTAGGGTTGTCCTATATATTCTTCAACTTTGTGATCGAAAGGATCATGGGTGACTCGGTTCTTTCAGACTATTGTAGATTCTAAGTTCTGCCAGGCGACCGACTAACAAAACTGGAGTTTGCGAACGATATAGATCTTCTTGGGTCTGGTGCATTGGCTATGCAAAGACTACTGGATAGACAAACGCGTAGTGCTCCGCGCTTCGACATGTGCTTTGTGCTTTCAAAGTGCAAAGTAATGCTGCAGGACTGGAGCGACACATCTCCAATTCCAGTCGTCACCGAACAGCCACTGGAAGTTTTGGATCTGTTCACTTACCCTGGTAGCCGTGTCTTCTCTGGTGGTCGGATCATTGAGGCAGTTACTTCGCGAATCAACAAAACCCGTGTGGCTTTTCAGAGATTCAACCATCTAGGAAAACAGCGGGATATCAGCCTGTCAGTGAAAGATAGGATGTATAACGATGCAGTAAGACCGGTCTTAGTGTATGGAACAGAGACCTGGTCAGTTCGCAGTGAAAACATTAAACGCTTGGCAGTGTTTGATCACCAGTGCTTGCGGAGTATTGCTCACGTTTGCTGAGAAGATCGGTAGAGCAATGGTGAGATTCGCCAGTTGATTTTGGCAAGAAGCCTTCTGGTACCACTTTCGAATATTTGCTAAAGCTTAATCGCTTACATTGGCAAAGCTTTGTCCTCCGTATGGCCGTTAGTCGGCTCCCACGGTGTGTATTATAGGCCGTAGCTGCACTAAGTTGGGTGAAACCGCGAGGTGACCAGTCCATGACGTGGCGTAGTGGGACGAATATATTGATTGAGAGACTTGGCCAGCTTGGTGTGTCGTCTTCATGAGTGCGGGCCTCGGGACGGTCCACACAAAAAAGTAACAAATAAGCGCCAGTTGTACGCCGTAACGGCGCTTCGCTGCCACGCGACCACCAACAGTCGCGCGAGGACGCCCACCACTACGCGGATTCGAACGGGTGAAGTTATGGTTGCAAACGAGGCGTGCAGACTGCTCGGCCGCCGGCCGACTGTATCAGACATGGTGCAGTCAAGCAGTAAGTGGCATTCCTGCATTCGTTTTCTTGCATCTGGTTGTCAATTTTTGTTGCATTTTGCTTATTTTAATGCACTTCCTCCTCGCTTCCGTTTTCTCTACCTTCTGTTTGCGTTCAACCACACTACTTGAACGTTGTCAGTTATTGCTATTACTGCGATGTGCGTCGGGGCAACTGGATCCACCGCACTTCGGTGCTCGGATCCTGGTTGTTCCACTGAACTGAACTGAACTGCAAGTAACAGACTGATTGGTGCGAAGTGGCTGATGACACCTGTTCGCGGACTCGTTTCTACATAACCGAGGGGAGACAAAATAGCTCTGAGCCCACTGTTACCAATACGAACAACAAGTATTGTCAATTCAACCCTAGCGGTGTCATCTTTAAAAACACTGGGTGCAAACCTGGACAAACAGGTGCGAAAAAGGTTTCCGAATTCAGCCACTACCACACACAGAAATAACGTCTACTATTTTATACGATGCGTCGCCAAGTTCATGCACCGTTCGCTGAAGAGCCCAAGAAAGACAACCAATCCAAAATGCCTTAGAAGGACATCGAGAGTGAAGGCACAGATACCATGAAAGTAATGCAAGGCAAAAATAGCTATCGTGAGAAGATATTAGCACTTTCATTGTCCCACTCCACAGATAACGAAGCAAAAATATACTAAACACAAGCAGCTTGCCGATGAGACGCGTGCCATACCCTCTAACTACCCGAGGTTGCGTGGACTACAATCTAAAAGACGGGACGGCTCGCCTGTAACAGATTTCAGCAATAGACAAATTCCTTTCCCGCTACAAAGCGAATAGTTGCTTCTTCCAACCCTACGGAGAGAGTAAAAGAACTCTGGACAAACGCCGAACAGGCATAATCGGCATGTACTCTACGAAAATGTCCTATTCTTCAATCTATTTCCTACTGACTTCTATAGTCACTTTTTAAAACATGGGTATTATGCATTCAAATAAAAATTAGTGGTATTTTCTTACTGTACTTTCAGATAAGACCCTGATCCTTATTATGCTTATATCAATTTGACCAATACAAGTCTGACTTAATTAAATCAGGTTTCCTTAAAAAAGGAAGTCAACAGAAAATGGGTTAATCCGATGAACTAATCTGAGCATTACAATCTAGTGCACTTTAGACGCCATTTCATTGGTGGAACAATGAATTAGAGGACCGGCTTCTCGTCCATAGATCATCGTTTCAGATCTGCTTTGGTGCAGGCGACTACAAAATGTCTTCAGGGGACACAGCCGCCGGTGGTCACGTGACATCAAAGAGGCAGTGCGAGATACCGGTGTAGTGTTGATATATTGCTCCATTCCTTTTAGTACACAATAATGGTCATAATGAAATGAACAAAATATTTCTTTAAACGGAGCCTAACCGAACACCGGAGAGACGTAAGACGTAGAGACGAAGGATAATAATACGAGTACAGTAATGGTAGCAGTGTTGTTTCACTACCTGCAAGTTTTCCTTGAGTCAGACAAGACACCTTTTCTATGGATCGAGATGGTGAGACGAGGTAAGAAGCAGGTATACAGGAAGTGAACTGGCTAGATGCAGCCTCGCGTAGAACGATCGGATGCGATGGATCCACACGCGCTTCCTTTGATCGTGTGCATCTCGGTGTAAACGTGAATGCAGCCAATCGCTTTGATTTGCCCGAACGAGTGATGGATGTGGTTGGGATGTTTGGTCCGGACCGAGAGCCTGTGGGATAACCGGCCGATGAGATCGAAGGTGTGTCCTCGGCAGAGTCGAATCCAATACGCATGCAATATATTTCAAGGGATATGACAAAATCCGGACGTAATGGAACAATCTGAAAGTGAGGAGGTATTGATCGTGAGTGAGTAGATAAATAGAGGACATATGCGGAAAAAAATTCAGATAGCAGTGCGAACCAGAACAAATGCGGCCATAGCAAGTAAAATGTAGCATCAGAGATGGAGAAACACTAATTTAAACAGAAGGCACAATCAGCCGAGCAAATGAGGACGAAAACCTCATGGTAGTTGTGATGGAGCAAACAACCAGACTGGATTGTTTGGCTTCCTGAAATAAACGTGTAATCAACTGCAATCGAACACACAAATGCCATTCGAACTCGAAGTAGTGACACACTATGGGAATGAACTTTATGTGTCAGATACAGTAGAATACACATGACTTTGATGGGCAACCGTGAGTGTCCGATAAAGTTAGGAACGACTCGCAGGATGTTCGTTGCCGTGCTAACTGAATCGTGCTTACGCTCCTGACGCATGGAACATAGCCGTTAAGCACTAACATTGAATTTCGAGTGGCATGTCTGACTGCCTGTTCGCGGAACTTCTTTATTCAGTGAATTGACTGTTCCTGAACCACAAGCATTTTGGATGTTGTTCAAATGGTTTGTACACTGATGTTTTACTTCCAATTTGAGCACAATGGCTTCGATCACAGTGCTAGTTAATCTTGGCAATTCGACTATGATTCGATGTACAGATCGTCACCATCTACTTGAAATGAAGTACACTGAAAATGTGCAGACTTTGCAAACACCGATACCGGAGAATCCTTGGGCTGATGATGTCTTCTAAACACAATGACTATCTGGTCAACATAATAAAACCAATCACGATGCGGTTCCGTACACAATGTGTTTTACAGATGAGATGATACATCACTGTCTCCATAGACGATTAAGACGCCGCGAGATTATACTGGTGAGTAGGTAGTTAGTAATAAAACCGGTCGTTTAAATGGACTGAACGGCTGCTAGGTGATGGTAAAAATAGGAACCGCACTGTCGCAATCCGGTAGGTGACGACAGTATGATGATTACTGATTACTGGTTCGAAGCAGGGGGTGGAGCTTGCTCTGTGTAGCTGCATCAATCGTCGCTCATGGACAGGTACTCATTGCGTTGTGTCCCGCACTATATATTTTGCGTCGGCAAATTTTTTATCAAGGAACTTCTTAAATTCCGACACTGTGTTTGCCTCTACTACGTGCTGTGGCAGGTCGTCCCATACATTCACCAAGCTGCGTTCGAAACAGAGTTGGTGAGCAACCCGCTTCAAATCCGGTACGACAAGCTTATACCGGTGTCCTCGTGTGCTGCTTGGTTTGCACAGTTGAAGCAGTTGTCTCAAGATAGGGTAATCACCCAGATGTAATATCCCGTGCGTCATGATGAGGTCAACCCTCAGTCTACGATAAGCTAGGGTGTACGGCCCTGGTTTCTTACCACCGGTCTTCGTACGGTACATCTCGTAACTTGGGAATCACCCTGTTGATTATATGCTGCACTCTCTCAGGCTTTTCTACCTCGACCCGGGTGATAGGACAATACACGGGAAAGCCATACTCTAGCATTGGTCGTATTCTTGAGACGAAGAGGCGAGTGGCAATCTCTTCGGACCAAGTGCTGAAGCTGAGCCTGAGTGCCCAAAGCATACGAAGGCTGTTTTGGTAAATCCTATTCGTGTTGTCCATGCACTTTAGGTCGTAGCGTGAGAGTACACCGAGGTCGCGCACGAAAGGCGCGGGATGCAACGGTTGACCAGCCACCGTGTAGGTACGGCTGTGCTCACACTTACCCAGCCCCATGAATTGCGACTTGACGGGGATGATCGGAGGGTTGACCTCTGCAGACCACGTGGAGAGGCGATCGAGGTCCTGCTGAAGCAAATCACAATCATTGGGTGTTTGGATCACTCTCCACACCTTCAAATCATTTGTGAACAACGCACAAGGTGATTGGAGTAGCTGAGGCACATCGTTTACATGGATCAGAAACAAAATCGGCCCAGTACAGTGTCCTGGGGTGCGCCGCTGCTCGATGGATACCATTCGGTTAAATGGTTGTCAACCTGGACCCTCCACTTTCGATCAACAAGGAAATTCCTGATCCATTGGTGTAGCGAATCATCAACACCGCACATCCTCAACTTGTCAAAGAACATTGCATGATTTACCTGGTCAAAAGCCTTACTGAAGTCAATGTAAATGAAGTCGACTGGTTGGTGCGGGCGTCAAGAGGCTTTTTGACTCGAGAAGCAGCAGAAGGCTCTTCTTCACGATCTTCTCGAACGTCTTTGCCAAAACTGCAGTCAGACAGATCGGTCGGTCGTTATCCACTTTGCTTGGGTTACCACCTTTCGGTATTGGCTTTACGACTGAGCATTGCCAGTACTTTTGAGAATATGGCGTAGAGACTGGGTTTCAAGGATCTTCTCATAAGATTGTATGGTTTTAAAAATAGATATTATGATTTTAGTGATGTAGATCCTAAAAACTGGATCCACTGAAGCTCAATACACGGACCTAAACTGATAAAGTGAACGAAAGCAAAGACCAGGATTCATACTTTGTGGTTACGAGGACTCAGCTGATGAACGGTGAAAACTACAATTCCAAGAATAAAGTGGGACGGTTAACACACAATCACAGCTGATGGGCAGCAGGGAAGAGTCCTCTTGCGTA
The DNA here is from genome assembly GCA_944474145.2 of Dicrocoelium dendriticum. Taxonomy (NCBI): domain Eukaryota; kingdom Metazoa; phylum Platyhelminthes; class Trematoda; order Plagiorchiida; family Dicrocoeliidae; genus Dicrocoelium; species Dicrocoelium dendriticum. Next base: position 18,222 of record CALYDF020001208.1, read on the forward strand.
GGTATCCACGTAGAATGGAGAGATGTAGATAGGATGGTTGTCGCAAACGAAATCCTCGCATCATCATCATCCTTATACGCGTTAGCTGCAGGTGGAAAACACCTCAGCCTTTGTGCCGCAATACAAAGGACAATAAGGAGAAAATGCAGTGGCACGCCGGCTGAGTTCCCAGTAACGGATGAACATCGTTCCGGAGAGCTAACAGCCGGCTATCGTGCCGCAAAATGTTATGTTATGCCTAACGAATGCGATGGTGATTAGAAGGGGAGGCTAAGCAGGAGGGGGATGGACAAAGGAACTCACAACACAAACGCCACTGGGGCCGGCTCCTAGCCATATCAGCAAGTGTGTCCAAACAACGTGTTCATCGTTCTTAGGACCCCAGCCTGGCAGTCGGTATGCACCAACCGACGCCAACTTCGAAGTGAGGGTTTTCATCTCTCTCCCTTGTTTCTATTCCAACCGCACCCCCGGCGCGCAAACAATGCACGTCGCGGAAGTCGGTGTGCTGGCATGCGCAACACGTGGCCCCACCATCGGAGTCTGGTGCGTGATATAATGGCGCTGAGCGGTTCACTCGCTCTTCCTGCACCAAATATGCGACGCCGTACACGCTCATTGCTCACGCCGTGCTCCCACCAGACATGAGCTAAGCTGCGAAGGCAGCGATGATCGAACGTGACGAGCCTCTTTATGTCTGTCGACCTGCTGGGCCAGGTTTCACAACCATATGGGAAAGTTGAACGGACGGCTTTGTTATAAAACTCTGCCCTTCAGGGCGAGAGTAATGTCGCGTCTGCGTCACAGGTGGCGGAGATTGGCAAAAGCACCTCGATTTTTTGTTATACGGTTCGTAATATCATCTTCGATCCCACGAGTGCTAATATCGCTGCCCAGGTACTTGAATTACTGAAGGACTTCTAGCTGATCATCACAAAGTGTTAGCACAGGGTTGGGTCCCTGCCAATCATGGAGAAGTACTTTGCATTTCGATGGAGTAAAGCATAGCCCAAAACGATTGACAGCCAGTGTTAATCGGTCCAGTGCTTGTTGGCATGTCCGGGAGCTGTCAGATATTAGGGAAATATCGTCCGCGTACTAAAAGTTAAGAAGTCGCTCACCAGGAAGTAGCTTCACACCTTCTAGGTCGTGTCCAGCGAACTTCAACAGCGAAGTTAAAGAGGAAAGGTGACAGTGGGAAACCTTGTCTAACACCGCTGGTGATAATAAAGGGTGGCGACAGTTTGCCATAAACCCTCATTCTGCCCGAACTATGCGCGTACAGCGCTTTGATAATGTTTAATATTCATCAGACACACCTTTGCTCAGCAGACAGTCCCAAAGGGCACGTCGATCGACTGAGTCGAAGGCGCCTTTTATGTCAAGAAACACGACAACGGTGGGTCGCCAATAAATATGGCGGTGCTCCAACATTTGACGCAAGGTGAAGATGTGGTCGATGCAACCACGACCTCGACGAAACCCGGCTTGCTCCTCACGAATCTGGCTTTCACGTGTGCCAGTCAGTCTGTGGAGAATGGCAGACGCAAGCAATTTAGAAACAATGGAAATCAAACTGATCTCTCTATGATTACTGCATTCCCAACGTGAGCCTCCCTTGAAAATTGGGAATATAACGGAGCGGCTCCAGTCTGTCGGGACAGTCTCCTGCTCCCGAAGTTTCACTAGCAACTAGTGTAAATCATCTTTTATAGCAAAGCACCCGAATTTGAAGAGGGCTGGGGGAATTCTATCTGCTCACGCGGTTTTATACAATCTCAGCAGCCTGGTCTGACGTTCGATTTCTGCGCGTGAGGGCGGATCCAAGGAGAGGGCGCAGGGACAAGGGCGCTCAATACTGGAAATAGAAAGCGATAATTCAGGTTGGTTAAATTGCCTTGCAAAGTGTTCAGGCCAACGCTCCAAGCGTTTTTGAGAGGCTGTGGATCGATTGCCCACCCTCGTCGCGTATGGTCTCGCTAACATCAGGTCTCTTGCTGCCTGTTTTCCGCAGCAAACGAAATAACTTGCGATGATTGCCAACGGTAGCAGCTGTTTCCATCTCAGAGGCACAATGAGACCACAAGGCTTCGCGGTCTTTCTTTAGGCTGGCACGTAGTTTTGCCCAGAGATTTTTGCGAAGCCTATTGTATTCGCTTCCAGCCGGAATTCATCGGCGAGCATCCATAAGTTAAAGAGACTGTGTAGAGACCCAATGTCCAGTTTGGCAATTTGATTTGCCACATGAAGACATGCCGGCTGATAGTAACGTTTGAAGAATTATTCTACCAATGATCTCCGACGGTGTTCAGTGAGCGGTTACTCAGCCGGATGTCAGTGCACTTTGATACACATTCAAAACACCTAGCTTCGCCAGCTGGCTGGTGTCAATCCCGTTCATATCGACGTTACGGACGTCCACCGAAACGCACCCTCAGGTCAGCACACACGAGCGCGTAGCCAGAATTTACGCTCGTGCTCCAAATCGAGCGACAGTTTTGGACACAGCCTCTCCAGCGTTAACTGATCGCGATATGATCGATTTGCGTCCATGGCTGGCCCGAGGCTAGTGACCGCCAAGTTATGCTACTGCGGGTACTGTGTCGAAAGTTTGTATTCGCGAGAGACGAGCATCTTCACACAGCTGTAGCAATCGATCACCTTTATCATTACGGGCGCCTAGATCATCTTGGCCGCCCAGATGAAATCGATCAGAGGAGAATTTGCTGACTTGGGCGTTTAGATCGCCAGCAAGCACCACTGTAGCCATGCTTCTTCTGTAACGAAGGAGATCGTGAAGTTACTGATAGACATCATCTTTCACCGAGTCAGTGTTACAGATTGTAGTGGCGTAAGCCACAATGACAAACAGGCACCGTTTGTCCCCGCGCGACTTCTTAGCTTGGAACGAACCAGCTACGGCGCACATCCGATTGTTCACTAAGATCCAATCGCCTAGGGCAGCTTCAGCCCAGGGACTCAAAACAATGCCGACGCCAGCTTGATCCGCATTTGAAGCTGTATCATCGTCAGACAGGCGCAATGAGAATGTGCCGCCAGTGTCCCATGTGGGGGATCGCAGGGTAACCGCGGAGCTCGAATATTGCAGGCGGATTTCTGCTAAACAGCAGATATCCATCGATAGGGTCTCTAGTATGCGGGCAAGTACTGGCTGTTGGCCAATCTGCAGCAAAGTGCGCACGTTGAGGTATGCCAGTCTTAGCGAGACGCGAGGACTCCAAAGGGAAACGGATGAAATGACGTTGTCCACTTGGTTGAACATAGACTAGTCGAGTGGATTGGAGCGAGGTCCTGCGACTGTGTGAGTTGAAACCAGAAGACAAGTGACTACTGAAGCAAGCTGGGGAAGGGCCAAGAATTGGGGGATTAAAAATGGGGGGATACAGGTAAACTTGGAACTGGACGACAAGGATGAAAAAGCGCAAATGGGATGAGAAAATGGGAAGGCCTGAGCAGTAGCATCCATACCCCTATCCACGCTGTTCGATGCAACAGATAGGGCATCGTTGATTATCCTCTGGGAAGGCCAGAGCACCAAGAAACTGTTAGAGGAAAGGTTCATTGTATTGCGTGGGCAGAATACTGTCAGGTTGTCCAGGCCTAGACAGGAGAACGATTAGGGTTCTCAACTAAAGACGTTGGTTCAAAAACCTTATCGCAAGGTAGCGGACCGCTAAATGATTTGAAACAGCGGTAGTCCGGATGGGCTGCGTAGCTGTTATGGTGTCCAATAAGCTCAGTGAATATCAGACTCAACAAATATCTTATCTAATTCGATGGACCAACTTGGATCATACCGAAATCCGTCTACTCATTCGTAATCTAATATCTTAGTTAACAGTTTTTCGAATTGTTTTGCTGGGAAGCATATAATCAGGGATGTAGAAGTTGAGCCGGAATCCGATTCGATCAATGCTGTTTTCGCTATCCACTCGTGTGCAGCCCGAAATCACAAACGCACGTTACGAAGTAATTTTGCCTCAGAAATCAGCCGACAACTTAATCGCAATAATCAAATCGCTGAGAGACTAGATGACCCGTAACAGTCTATTGTTAGCAGTACACCATACCGAGGCTTCGCTGCCATGCAATAAGCACCAGTCGCGTGTGGACGAAGAATCCTGCGAGGGCCACCGGTTCGTCCTCTACAGTCTCGAACCGGTGACCTCCAGGTTGCAAGATAGACGCTTCGTCTTTTCGGCCACCGGCGGAATATCAAACAGCGTTCACGAATACATGGAAATGAGTGAGAAGGCTTCATGATGAACATATATTGTCCATTGGTCGTAATCTTTCCAGTAATCTAATAAATGCACGTGCTACGGGTAACGGGAATTAGTGGGTAGGAAAGTATTCACTCCAACCGAAATTCACTTCGCATAACATAGTCAGCATAACCGACAGCTGGGAGCAAATAGGAAGCAACGGCCTTGTGAAACAAGGGACCTATATCAATGTTTGCCGGTAAGTCGACGTAGGTAGCCGGTCGTCTGAAACCCACAGGGACATCATTGGTGTGAACCACTGTCGCCATCTCGGTGTGGTACATGCGGCCCTCTCCGCGACATCTGTGAGCGAAAAACAGTGACAGAAATTCGACGAAACATGAAGAATAGAGGAAACGATGTGAGCAGTAACAAACATAAAGCATTGGGACTAACTTGAGGATGGCGAAGAAATAGTATTGAGTAACAGAAGACAACGCTTTAGCGAAGAGTGCAGAATTTTCCCCATCTTCCCGGTACTGAGAACAATATATCCCCCACAACTAGATGGATCACCAGGTTTTCGGAACAACTTCAATCCTAAACGAACCGCCCTTAGTCGGAGACGAGGATCGCCTCGATTACGAGGAGTGAGAACCGGTAGATCTCGATGAAACATGGCCAACTCTTCCATCAGAGGCTGAATTGAAGCCGAAGCGTGATGGTTTTTTAGTTGAATGACTATTTTTGTCCGATTCCGCTTGGCTCAGGTGCCGAATACATTGGCGAAGCGCCGTGCTCGTCTGAAGAATCATATTACGTTCAGTCTGTAGCAGCATTGGATGCTCCGCCAGACGATCTATACGTCGTTGAGATTCTGAAACTAATAGACACATAAAGAGAACGACGTTACTATAGAGTGCTATGGTAAGAAATACCCCCAAAGTCTGAACCTTCGTTCATTTCTGAGGAGCACAAAAGCAGTACCCAAACGTCAATTTGCAAAATACTGCAAAATGTTGTCGGCGGAATACTGCGCTGATGCTTCACTGTCATGTAGCCGAGAGCGGCTGCAAGAGGAACAGGATAATGAAGGGACGTCTAAATCATGCGAGGATGGGGCTAGAAGCATCAGTAACTCAATTAAAGGGCACGGTTTCTTGAAGCCCGACTGAACCGCTGCATAACCAGAAGAACGTCGGACAATGTTACTGCAAGACGGAAAACGGAGGCTCCCGATAGAAAAAGAAGGAGCGCTCAAAGAACATAATGACATTTTAGGTTAGACAAGAGCCATAGGATAATGCAACAATTCATTAAAAATGGAAAGCAACATAACACCTTCATTAATATCTGTGCAGTTAAGCAACTATAAAGGTGGATCCAGTTGCCACGATACATCGCCAGATGAACAACAAATAACAAAAGCAGGAAAATAAGCTTGAATGCTAAGAAAAAGCAAAGCACAAATTTTGTCTATAGAATATTTGATGACAAGTCGCTGGCTGAGCGGACATTTAGGCACCAATGGTGTCAATTGGCGAAACGGCATATGCAATGTGCTAATCTACATCGAGCAAGCGCAGAGAACCACGCTTATCACACCACTCGCTTATTAGCCCTTAATGCAGCTACCACTACTAATACGTCCACTAATACTACTACTATTACTACTACTACTACTACTAGTAATAATACATGTACTGCGTCTACCACTACTACTTCTACTACTAGTACTACGACGACGATTGCTGCTACTACATTTTTTCACTTCTGAGCACTTAATCAATGCCCGGCTCAAACTTCCACTCAAGATGTAACACTCACGGGATTCTCCTATCCTTCCAATCGCAACCCAACTTGCACTTGAAATACTACTACTGCCACAACTTCTGACCATTACTTCTTTAACACTACTACGACTACCAGTACTGCAGCTGCTATGACTACTAGTACTGCTACCATTGCTGCTACCAATACTAATAGTACTAATAGTATTACCAAATCTGCTACTATTTCGACCACCAACTACCACTGATACTACCTACTTATACTCCCTATTACCACTACTACCACGACTAATACTATATAATAATACTATGCCAAACTACTACTACCTACCACAATTACAAATTCCTGCTACTACCTATTGCTAATACCACTACATACTACTGATAATACTATTAATTGTGCTGATACTAATAATGTTACTACTACTGCAAAGCATTCTATTCAATACAGGAACTACAATTACCTAATATTATTGCCTACAACCACCACGACCTATTACCACTATAATAACTACTACCATTACTAAGACGAGCTAGTGTCACCCACCACAATAAACACTTCCTATTCCTACTACTTTATTACCCCTACTAATGCTACCAATAATACTACTATTACAACTACTAACACTACCACTAGTCGTTCTCAGTGCTACTTGTACTACAACTCCTATTACTAATGCAACTTACTACGAATATTACTAATAACTACTACTACCAAGCGCTCCTAATACTGCTACTAATACGACGGTTATCTAACACTACTACTAGTACTTTGCTACTAT
>CALYDF020001209.1:0-36845 GCA_944474145.2 Dicrocoelium dendriticum
ATTAATTCTAACATCGTTACGAGTTGTTAGTAGCACAGGCAAGTTAAGTGACGGCAGGCCAGTAACAAGTTGGTCCGTGGATACGGGTAAATGTAGTGATCGTCAGGGTATACACGCGTAGTGCTTTGCGCGGAAGTGCTGGGGAGCCAGTAGCAAGCGGGGCACCGATCTAAGGCTAAGACCAGTGTCGGTGGAGACGGGCATCTGCTCATTTTTTCCATCGATTAGTAAGTTATATATATTGGACCTTGCTTTCCAGAAGCCATATTAAGTGGGTGAAGTGAGGTACAGGTACACACAATGTAGCTGGAGGGCGCGCTTGAGTATTTGTCCCATGGCTTTACATGAGGGTTATAAGCAATGGCTTGCTAGCTCCCTATGAGTGGTTGGCTTCCCCCTGTATTTGGGTGGGCCGGTATCTGCTTACCGAACTGCGGGTAGGCCGCCGAGTTCGAGGGAGTGCCAACATCTTAGCAGAGAGTGGGCGATGTAACACTCAGCTATCGTGTTAAGGAAGCTGGAATGCAATCCTTCCGGGCCTGGTAATTACTTTATTTCTAGTTAAAGGAATAATTTAGTGACTATCTCGGGGTTAATTTCAACTTGGTCCAGAGAGGAGTATAGTGCTGGCAAAACGTCGTTAACCGAGTAGATTCCACTGAATAGACCGAGGAATATTGCGTAGCCAGTGGGTTTGCTTTTTCATCATCGCATTAGGGATAGGGCGAATAGTGCAGGGTTTCTACTACCCATTTTGGCAGTTCGTCTCAGGTACGCAAAAAGTTCGTTGGGACAGCTTTCGGTTTACATGGCCAAACCCAGGTTCATATTGTAGATTTTGTCGCGTTTCTATCAGGGTGCATAGGTTTCTGACCGTTTTGTACTCTGAATAGCTTAAGGTCAGTCCTGTGTGCTTGCACTGGTCGCATAGGTTCCGTCGTTTTCCATTTAGATTACATTTCCGTTTCAATCCCTGGGGGTCTTTTTGATGGTGGTCTGCTCCTGCAGTAGGGAACAAACTGTTCAACGAGCAGCAGCATCCCAGATCGTAGCTGTTCCCGTGCTTCATAAATCTCCAATAATTGCGGAATACTCCAGTCCATGTGTGCGTCTCTTCCACTAGTCAGATGTATAACTGTGTCGGCGCAGAATTACGATAGGCTAACAAGGAATGTAGAGTAGGCAGTAGCCACGAAAGCTGTCCCACATGAACCAGACTCCTCAGCTCCTGGAACTCGATGCTTAACCTTATGCTTCAATTCACCACAGTGTAAGATTAAGAATTCAGACTCTGCCGCCTCGACAATAGCATCTGCTCATAAAGATATGTTCGCCACCGATCCCGCAACAGAATCACCCGCCACATAAACACTGTTAGTGGGCCGCAGGCCTACGCGTCCGTTGTTGCTACCTATCTGAAGCAGGCACCTCCCATTGCAACCCCACCCGATGCCAAACGAGTTACCACAGCCAATACCACCACGGGGCTCAAGACCCCATCAATTTTTCAACCGATGAAACCAGCCACTGCACACTGTAAAAAGGAGAACATGAAACACTACCATAATTCTCTAACTGTTATTGGCTCTAAAGTGACTGAATCCGGGACGAACTCCATAAAAGATAAGATACTAGACGACAAAAAGCAGTGGGACTCCCTGTGTCAACTACTAGGGTTTCAGGCCTAGCCAGTCAGTAAGACACGTCTCATCTGTCACCCAAACTCCGTACACTACGGCGAACCGCGGTTACTAAAGGAAACACTTCAGTCCGGTAGTGATGCATTGGGAGTTCTATTGTCAGACGCCCAACCACCACATGCACTGTTCGAATATTTCCAGATGTTCCTTGGAGCGAACAGCAGAAAAGAAAAAAATCCGGATGATTTCCGTAAACAACAAGAAGCAATATCTATCCTTGTTCACAATGTTTTCCCGAGCTCCAGTCGATAAGAGCGCTAGAGGTCAAATTGTATGACTTGGATAAAGGGCCTTATATTGGTTAAATATCCTCACTTGAAAAGGTTATCCTTAATTCCGCATCAAGGTTACCGCTATCACCTAACTACAAGGATGTGGTCCCCGAGTGATGAAACCATCATTGCACTCCGAACTGATGGCAGAACATGTGATTGCAATGGGACATAAAAAGCGTAAATTGATGCGGTCTGAAATAAATAAAATGTTATTGGTATACTCTCGAATTTATCGAGGCACACCAAATCAGGCATGGCCAACATTTACAGGCAACTATGTTTCGCAACAGACACGTTGCTATGCATGTAATCAGCAGCAGTCGAAAGTTGCACAGGATGCGGAGATTGAAAAAGTATTCATGAAAAATAAAGTCATCAAGGAATGATGATATGTTTGGTTTAAGTACGTATAGTACAAAATATAAAGACACGAAACTTGTGGGGAAACCGGTATGTTATTCTGGTACGTGTCAAGAAAAGCTTGAAATAGGAATCCAGTAGCCTTGCCTGTATGAAATTGAGGCAGTGACTTTATTCAGTGGCGATTCACATCCACAACGTCGCAGTATTGTGCAACGGACATTTGTGGCGTTTTATAGGGAGAACGCTTGCCAGTCGGAAACCTACCGCGTCCTGGAACACTGCCGTAAATCCCGTTGAACACAAATGTCGAATTGCCAAAGCAGCTTGCCGACTGGTTTCACACTCGGTTATTCGCATTTAAATGACTGCTATTTTCCTCTGTTAGCTGAATAGATAACTTGGTCAGGGCCACCGTAATCTCTGAGGCCGATTGGGGATGGGAAATTCACGAATAAACGTCTTGTAAAAGGTCTAGATGAGCAAAGTTTCAAAGTTTCTGATGTTTGGATTTTCATATTATGGATGCATTCCGGGATGGTGAATATCTCGTGTCCGGCTATCCACACTGGACAACGGTCGCGATGGTGAGTGCAGTCGAGTCCATTTAGTGTACTGTCATACGGTTGAACGATGCACTCATACACATTGTTACTTAACACTAAGTATCCATCCTTCACCTGGAGTTTACAATGGAATTATTTGTTGTTAACTGTGGGTGTTGTGAATCTATGAGGATGGCAGGACTACAGCGGAGCAAATGATAAGTCCCTATTTGCATAGTTAAAGTATTAGCTATTTTACTATCCTTATCAGCATTATTGTTATATTGATATCCCCACCAACTATCCAACGGGACTTGTGAAGCAACGCCTCTTAACCCGTATTAATTCATTGTTGTTGTTCATTGTACTACTAGTTCTGCCGCCTATTAATAATATCAAATAGTACTCACCTACTCACCTACACGTATACTACTACCTAATTCTACTACTGCAACTACTACTGCTACTAATTCTACTACCCATTACTATTACTACCTAGTACCACTATTAGTACCACCTACTATTACTATGATTTACACTGCTAATACTACTACTACTACTGCTACTACTGCTACAAATACTCAGTACTACTGCCACTACTGAACTACTACTAATACAACCTGCTACGGATGATGCTGCTGATAATTATTGCCACTAACAATAACTACTGTAACTATCACAACTAGCTTCTAGTACTACATTTACCTACCACTTTTACTACATACTACTGCTAGTAAAACTGACTACTTCTACTACAACGTTCTACTACTACCATTACTAACTATTAATATATATATAATACATGTATATATATATATATATATAAAACTAGAATATTTACTACCTAGAACTACGACCTACGAATACCACATCTACCTTCCGCAGGCAAAATATCCACAATTATTACTACTAACTATTCTACCTACTACTACTACTATTACTGCAATTTATTACTACTAATACCACTGCTACTACTACTACTACTACTACTACGACTACTAATACAAAATACTGCCACTATTACTACCTCCAACTACTAACTGCAACCGCTGGTATTACTTATTGCTACTACTTACAAATAATACTAAAATTTACTCCTAATACAAATACGTAAATATAATAACACTTCAACCTACTTAAAATATTACCTATTACTAAGAATATATAAAACTACTACCACATACTACTACGACTACCAGCACTAATACTAATATTACAACAAATAACAATACTACCTCTCAATACTACCAATAGAAATACCACACCTATTTCTCTGCAACCTACTAAAAGTACTAGAACTGCTGACAACTATTATCACCACTATTAAGACTAATAACAATATATTTCACCACAAATAATTCTAATATTACTAACTATTTCTGATACTACCACTACTACTTGCTACTACTACTGCTACAACTAACTACGACTACAATTAATATTCAGCTTACCAAGACTACTACCACTACTACTGACTACTGGCTACTAACCACGACTACATCTAGAACCATTCCCTAAGTTGGCTACTCTTATCATTAGTGGTTACGATAATGTTAATATTACTACTTCGACCGCTACAAGTATTATTACTACCAAGCCTACTTTTGCCTAATGCTACTGCTACTACTTATACTATTATCTCTACTAGTAACTATTCCTACTAGTACTATTACCTTCCACTAATTTTAATTACTACTACATATACGGATAGCTACAGCCACTCTAATACGTACTACAACTCATTCAACTACGTACTACTATTACTACTACCTACTGCATCTAATATTACTTTCTACTATTTCTAATGTTTACTACTACCACTACTATTGTTACTAATATTACTACCACTATTACACCAGTAAAAGTTACAGTGATAGCAGGCAGTAGACAATTATTTGGCATTAGCAGAAGGTGGTGGCATTATTAGTAGGTAGTAGTAACAGCAGTAGTAGTGTTACCCACAACTATTATTAACAACAATAATAACTAATAACTCTAATAATACAACTGTTACTTCAATAACACAGCTACCACTAATAATATTATTTTTAACCATGTTACCGATACGATTGTTACACTACTAAAATAAATAATAATAATAATAATGATAATCTAAATAGTAAATACTACTAAAATTGATATATTACCTCGTACAATTACTGCTACTAATATTAGTACTACTAACACTACCATTGCCATTACGACTACCAAAACTTCTACCCACTAAATCTACTAGTACCTACTACTACTACTATTACACATTTACTTGCACTACCTACCTTTACTACCACTATATGTTAACACTATGGTACTAATAATAATTTTGCAACTACTTATTTGAGGGGATCCTACCTAATAATAATACGACCTGTAATATTACACTACCTAATACTAAGACCAACACCTGCTACCACTACCTACCTATCTACCACTACCGCTACCACGCATTGTTAATAATACCACCTACGAAGCCTTCTCCTACCTACCAATAGCACTACTGCCTGCAGCTAATACTGCTACGAGCCACTACTACTGCTACCTACTATTACTAATACTACCTACTTCTACTACCTAATAATACTGCAAATATCTACTAATAATACCACGTCCTACTGCCGATAATCCTACCTAGTACTGCAAATACACGCTACTTTTACTATTACATACGACAAATACTACCACTACTACTACTACTACTATTCCTACTACTACCACTACTACTAGTACTACTACTATTCCCACTACTACTACTACTGCTGCTACTACTAGTACTACTATTACTACTACTAATACTAATACTAGTCCTACTACCACTACTGCTACTAATACCGCTACTACTACTGCGACTGCTATTACTACTATTACTCCTACTCAGTACCACTACCACAACTACCACTCCTACTACTAATGCTACTACTAATTGCTACTACTACTAACTTCAATTACTAGCACTATTAACTACTACTGCCACTGCCACTTACTATTTCTTCTACTTCTTACTACTGCGACTACTACATACTACTATTACTGCGTACAACAAATATTACTACCAAAATTATATTACTACATACTTCTACTTTTACTACTACTAACTACTCCTACTAATAGGTACCAATAAAATTACCACTTACTGCTGCACTGCTGACTACATTCACTACTACTACCACCTACTTCGCACTACTGCTCGCATTACTACCTGATAAATCCACTACAGACGACTGCTACTACTAACACCTACTACTATTCAGACTGCATACTAATAGTACCTACAAGTTCTAATAACACATACTACTACTACCTACTACGAATAACACTGCCTACTACTAAAACCACTACATTCTACTAACAATACCACATGCAACCACCAATAGTACCTACTACCACCAGTAAATACTACAACGACTACAACCTGCTACTACTACTAATATTACTACTACTACTACTACTACTACTACTACTACTACTACTACTACTACGAATACTAATAGTACTGCTAATCCTTCACTGTACTACGAATACCACTACTACTAATACTGCAGCCTAGTACTACTAATATCACTAACTACTGCTTCCAATACCACCAAAACTACTACTACCTACTACTAGTAATGCTACTTTGTCTACTACTACGAGTCTGTAATAATGCTCCTACACTTATTTCCTTTTGCATACCACATACTAAGAATATTACTATTACTGACTTCCACTACTACCTTTCACTACAAGTACCATATACTGCAATGTTATTAACTACATCTAATACTACTACTTAATGCTACCTATTAACGGCCATTGCAAGCATTACTGCCTAATAAATCTGCTTTTAACGACTACTACTCCTACTATCTTCTAGACTAATCCTAAGTGCTACTACCAGCTACAAATTCTAATAGTGCATAATACTACTATCTACCACCAACAATACTGCCCACTAATAATAACACTACTAATACCAACATTACCACCTACAACCGCCAATATTACCCTCTAACACAACTAAATATTAAAATTACTACTAATACCACTATTACGTTTATTAATACCAGTACTTATACTAATACAACCCATCATTACTGCTAATGCAAGCTATTACAAATAATACATCTAAGTGTTGATACAATTGTTCCCACAATTACTACTACAACTAATACTAATACTGACACAATGACTACCACTACGAGTGTCGGATAGTGCTACTGCTAATAATATTACTAATACTACTGCTACTAATAGTACTACTGCTACTACTACTACCAATACTACTACTATTACTACTATTGCCAAAAGTTGCTATTACTTTTACTAATAAATACCATTCGTACTACCTACTAATTCTCCCTATTACAACTACAACACGACTACTACCACATACTAATCCTACGACCAACTATTACTACCTAGCACAATTACAAATTCCTACTACAACCTCCTACTAATATCATTATATAATACTGATACTACTACTATTTATGCTGACTAATACTGCTACTACCACTACAACACACTAATACTATTTAATACAAAATCTACAACCACCTAATATTATTGTCTAATACCACTACTACCTATTACCACAATAATAACTACTACCATTACTAATACACACTAGTGTTACCTACCACAATAAACACTTCCTAATACTACTACTTTATTAACCCTAGGCATGCTACCAATAATACTACTACTGCAACTACTACCCCACCACTAGTTATTCCCAGTGCTACTTATACTACTACTACGATTACTACTGCAATTGCTATGGTCACATTTGATAACTACTACTACTACTACTACTACTACTACTACTAATATTACTGGTACTACTAATGCTACTACTACCACAACTACTGCTACTATTACGACCATCAAGCTCTACTTATACTACTAATATTCCTAATACAACGGTTATCTTTTACTACTACAATACTTTATTAAGATGGCTACTGCTAGTACTAACTACTACTACCACTTCCACTTATACTACTACAACTACTACTGATATTAACTAATATTGACAGTCCTAATATTAATACAACTATTATTAATAGAGTATGCCTGTACCATACTATTACGCACAATTATATAACTACTACCACAATTACTGCTACTAGCGCTACTCCTACTCACTACCACTATGCGTACAACTGCGGTTAATGCTATTAGTACTACTACAACTATTCCCACTATTTCCAGCTTTCAAACACGTGATCCGTATAGTGATTCAATATCTCGGCATATGCTTGAACCCAACTGAGATCTCATGCTTTCATGTTTTGAATGCAAATTGGTTTTTGTAGGTTTTTATCATGGCCACGTTTCGCCCTTGACGCAGGAGCTACTATTAGGACCCACCACAACTTCTGCTACCTACTAGTAATACACTACCTCCTACTACTAACCTACCTACTGCAACGACTACCTACAACTACCACGACAAATACAACATGATACCACTACTACAACCAACTAACTACGACTATCTAAAACTACTACAACTATCTGACGCTACTAATACAACCTACTACTTCTACCATTGCTACCACTAATACTACTACCTACTACCACTACCTAATACTACTACGGCCTAGTAATCTACTACAACATACTACTACCTCTACTATCTACCACTAATACTGCTACCAACGACTAACGCTACCAAGTACTACTGCAAAAATACTAAACAAAACGAACACATCCACCGACTGATACTACTACTAGATACTACAACTACTAAATCTTAATACTACTAGCATTGCCTACTACTATTTCATTCAACTACTTATCAATAATGCTACAACCGACGTCTAATTCTACTACCCACCACTGATAATACTACGTACTACGAAAACTGCATTGTAACACTGACTACCACTAATACAACCATCACCACTACTAATAGTTCTACTAATCCTTATCAGTACAAAAGGAACCACTTCCATTATTACTACTACTAACATCTACTAAGGAAACTAATACAACTTACTTACTTACAACAGTAGTAGTAGTAGTAGTAGGATGTAGAAGAAGCAGTTACAATTACTGGTAGCAGATGGTGGTAACAAAACTAGGTGGTAGAATTAGTTTTAGTAGTAGTAGTAGTAGTAGTTGTTGTTGTTGCTGTTGTAGATAGTAATAATATTAGTATTAGTTCTTATATTAGTATTAATAGTAAGGAAAGTAATTATTGGGTATTGGGTATTTTGTACTGTAGCCTTGGTCGTTAGTCGTTTTCTGTTTATTAGAAGTAGCATGTGGTTCTATAAATAATAGCTGCAATTGGGGGTAGTATGTAAATTATATGTAGTAGTTAGTGGTAGTATGCAGTAGTAGTATTAGCATTAACAGCCACTGCTATGCGT
The DNA here is from genome assembly GCA_944474145.2 of Dicrocoelium dendriticum. Lineage (NCBI taxonomy): Eukaryota > Metazoa > Platyhelminthes > Trematoda > Plagiorchiida > Dicrocoeliidae > Dicrocoelium > Dicrocoelium dendriticum. Next base: position 9,240 of record CALYDF020001209.1, read on the forward strand.
TTTCGTTAATTGGCGAGGTGTGTGCATAAGTGCTGGTCCACTCGCGTTGAATAATAAAATCGCCCTCAAATTCGCACATAGCACATAACGTAGCGCAATTTGTGCTTCTCTCCATTCAGAGAATCAGCACCGAATATCACTTGATGATTCATACAAATGGCTAAATGTGTTCGCAGCTGGCATTCACAGCGCGTGCAAAAGCTAGGTAAGCAAAGTCCGATGCGGTGTCGGGTATTGCATAATCGGATTAACTAGGTTGCGAGCTCAGTACATAATTGGCGTTTTACTCACGTGCATTGACAGTAACTGCTAGATGTGTGCAATAATTAATGCAACATGATAGCTGCTGCCTTCATAGCTTATTTAAAATCCGCATGCGCTTAAAATACTATTTACTGCCAATTGGACGAACCGCATATGCAACATCTGACTCGGAGTAGGGTATTGCTCTTCGCCTCCGCACACGTTAACATGTCCACTTGCGCACAAATTTTGCCAATTGGGTGAACGGCCTATGTGAAATTCGACGCCGAGGCAAGTGTTGAGTATCTATAGTCACATGCTCTGTGAGGACATTTAGGCACATATCGCGGCAATTAGATGAACAGCCTGTGCAATGTGCGAATCTGAGCGCGATTTGGTTTATCTTCACTCTGCACGCGCAGGAAAACCAGCTATGCACACATCTCACAAATTAGAGGAAATCCTACGCATACCTCACTGCTTAATTAAACTCCACGGGCGCTTAAAATAGCATTTATTTACTGATCTCATTAATTGGGTGAATCGCAGAGAGCGTGGAATATGGCATAGGCGGTTCATCTGAATTGCGAGATTTTTGCATACATGTCCTCATAGCGCGCGTGGCGCAATCTAAGAAGCTGCCAACTCGAACCCCTGAGGACACAACAGGTTCTGGCGGCGCAGGTGTTGCACTTTAGTGTCCATTTCATTTGAGCGATTGCAGTGGCTTCTCCATCAACAGCAGCTTCAGTTCGAGAAATCCCAGAAACAAGTGTTCGAGTTATTTGCAACGAAACTGAACGTTCAATTTGTGCCCTAAGCTGCTAGCTTACAGTCTCCAGTAGACGCGGTCACGACAGCAATCACAGAGGGCGTTCTCGATGAAGCAAACGGAGTAACATTTGATTCCTGGTTCAATAAATATGAAGATATTTTCCTTGTTGAGTTGGCGGCGCAAGATGATGCATAGAAAGTTCGGTTGTTGCTGCGTACACTTGGTGCAGTTGAGCATGAACGCTGTAGCAATTTTGTGCTGCCAAAGAATCCAAGGGATTTCCGCTTCGATGAGTCGGTGGAAATTCTGACGTCAATTTTCGGTGGGCAAGCATCTTCGTTCAGTATAGGTTATAATTGTGTAAAGTTGTTCAAAAGTGATAGCCATGATTTTATAACACATGCTAGAGTTGTGAACCGAGAGTCTGAACGGACTATGACACCTAATCAGTTCAAAAAGTCTCATATTTGTTTGCGGTCTTCATTCTCATGCCGAGGCTGATGTGCACACACGCATCATATGCAAGTTAGAGCATAAACGCAAATTGATAGTACAGGACATTGCTGCTGAATGCCAGAGTCTGATTAACTTAAAGTATGATACCAAAATGATTGAAAATGCTGACCCCAGGAGTGAACCACACGGCTGTTCGAGGTAAAAAGGTGAGCCATAGAGTACCCAAGCAGAAACACCCTGACCTCATGCTGGAACGGTGGTGGATGGCATTTTGTGCCATTCTGTACTTACAAGAAGCATCTGTGTCAGAAGTGCAAACGTCTGTCGCACAACGTACGACTCCAGGCCTGTGTCTACCCCAAAATTGTACAAGAACTCTACGTCCTAAAAGACGCCGTTTCAGGGTGCAAAGTGAAAAGTATTTCTCCCGACCTGTCACACAGAATTTGCGGGCAAACCAAAGTACCTCACCGTCAAAATTAACAATCTTCTTATATGCTTGCAAATAGATACGGCATCGGACATTGCCACCATTTCTCGATCATCATGGACGAGACTTGGCAAACCTCCACTAAGGCGCACCAATCTGACTGCCCAAAATACATCCGGCGAACCACTGAGGTTAGATGGCGAGTTCACGTGACATTAAATTCGAAGATCTGTGCCTCCGTGGAACCATCTACTTAGTTTCTTGTGTCAACATTAATCTTCTTGGTATTGATCAGCTTGATATATAGAGTTTGCTTAATGTACCACTGAATAATGTATCTTCTGCAACGAACGCCATGGTGCATCATACAGCCATGCCACCTATTCCAAGTTGGACTATTGCTGAACAATTTTAGACGAAGTATGCTTGTGTATTCCAACATGAACTTGGACATCGCAGCAAGATGCAGGCAAAGCTTACTCTGTTACCTGGTGCTGCACCAGTGTTTCGACCCAGGCGCCCGGTCCCGTATGCATCAAAAGTACTTGTTGAACATGAGCTTAACCGATTGCAGCAAATTGGTGTGATTCAGCCAAGAAATTTCTCACCATGGGCTGCCCCAATCGTTGTGATTAAGAAGTCGAACGGTTCTATTCGCCGGTATGCGGATTTTGCAACTGGTGTGAATGATGCATTGCAACCCCATCAGTATCCAGTTCCACTTCCTGACAACCTGTTCGCCAAGCTGAATGGTGGTAAATATTGCGCGACGTTGGATCTGGCGGATGCTTGTTTACAACTAGAAGTTGAACCTGAAAGTAGAAGGTTTCTCACGATCAACACTGATCGTGGTCCGTACCAATACAATCATCTGCCATTTGGAGTTAAAATGGCACCCGCAATTTTGCAGCAAGTCATGGATGGCATGTTGACTGGGGTAAGTAGAGCTGCAGCCTATCTGGATGACATCATCATAATGGACACCACATGACCAATTATTTCAACGACTGGATGACGTGATGATGCGAATCAAAGATTATGGATTCCGTTTACGTGTAGATAAATGCAATTCTTCTTGAAATCCATTAAGTCCCTGGGATTTGTGATTAATGAACGAGGCCGACTTCCCGACTCCGAGAACATTGAGGTAATAGATCTACTGCCTACACTAACGGATGTCACAACTCTGAGATCGTTCCTCGGAATGGTAAGTCACTGTAGCGAGTTTCTACCACCTATGCATCGTCTACGCCAACCCTTGAATCATCTGCTAATGAAAGATGTCGAATGGAAATGGTCCAGGCAGTGTCAACAAGCATTCGAGAAGTTGAAATCTCTGCTGAAACCAGACCTATTGCTTACTCATTACAATCCAAATCTAGATATCATCCTGGCTACAGACGCTTGGAGCTATGGAATTGGTGCAGTCATTTCACACCGCTTTCCAGACGGTTCAGAAAAGGCTGTGGCGCATGTGATACGTGCCCTGACCACCTCTGAGAAGAACTGCAGTCAAATCGAGAAAGAAGCTCCCACTATTTTTTTGCTATTCAGAAATGCCACAAAATGATTTACGGTTGGCGTTTCACATTAGTGACGCAACACAAAACCTTACTCGCTATTTTGGATCAAAAAAGGGTATTCCGGTATACACGGCCAGTCGCTTCAGAGATGGGCCACCTTGCTCTTGGGATGCGATGTCAACATGAGTTATTCGTCAACTGACTCAGTTGGGCAAGCGGACGCCCTGTCCAGATTAATCGATAGTAGTTGACGTGAGCCTGAGGATGTCTTTTTTGCTTCAATCACAACCGACACATATCTGTGTCATATCTGTGCCACATGATACGCGATGTCGTGAATAGCTTAGCGATAAACGCAAGAATGATTCAGCAAGCCACGAACCCAGATGCATTGCTACAGGAAGTATTGACATATACGATGCAAGGCTGGCCAAGGCAATGTCATGACGACCTTGCTCGTATTGCCTCATCAAACCCGAAACATTTCTTCGCGTATGTCAAAAAGCGAACCAAAATGAACTCGTGCATCCCAGCGTTGTTTGGCCCTGACGGCACTGCTGCTATCACGGATCACGGAAAAGCTTGTTTGCTCGGAGGACAGTATGCTGGGCTTTATGTTCAAGAGTCACAGCCGCAGCATATCAGCCTTCAGACAAACATTTCTGAGGGCTCCCACTTGGAGGTGGTTTCTACGAGTTAGCTGACGAACTTTGCCGTCCGATTAGGCTACTTTTGTGAGGTCTCTACGAGGCTGTTATCTACCCAAGGATTGGAAGGAGGCTATTGTTTGTCCCACTTTTAAGAAAGGTGATAAGCACCTCCTTGATAACTATAGACCCGTCAGTTTGACGAGGTTGCTGGTCAGTTTGTTGGAAAAGCTCGTGAGGAATGCATTTGAAGGACACTAGAAAGCGTTTGAGTTGCTTACTCCCTCTCATCACGGCTTACGTTACAGCTATTTTTGCCTTACTAACTTGGTAACGGCTCGTAAACACTGAGCCGAAGCGGTTGATTACGGGTACGCAGTGGACTTGCTGTTCACTGACTTTTCCAAAGCTTTTAACACCCATCCACATTCGCGCCTTTTATACATGCTGAACTCCTACGGTATTTCTGGACCAGTCTTACGATGGATTTCAACTTTCCTAATCAGACGAGAAATGTGTGTGCGAGTGGGTTCAAGCCTGTCCTTCCGCCAATGTTCTCAGTGGCTTTCCGCAAGGTTCAGTCATTGGTCCCCGTTCTCTTCATTGTATGCGTTAATGACCTACCTGATGAATTGGGTGTGCCATCTGTAATGTTTGCGGATGATTGAAACTCTGGTTCAAGATAGACGATTCGATTGGTCCACTGACCCTACAGAGGGCTCTAGATAGACTTTGGGACTGGTCAATTTGGTGGCAGTTGCCCATTACTTTAGCGAAATGTTCAGCTTCACGCGTTGGTCCGAATGACCCGCCGACGCGTTATTTGCTTGGCGGCAACGAGGTACCGCGAGTTCAACTCCAAGCTGATCTCGGTGTTTTGCTGTCATCAGACTTTAAGTCCAGTGAACACTGGACGCCAGCTGCTCACAAAGGTTCCAACATGTGGGTGATCGGCAGGTTATTCGGGATCATGACCACCGAAATGTTCGTTAGACTATTTTCGGCTTTTGTAAGGGCACACTTGGAATACTGCGTCCAGGCTTGTCCTCCATGCCTGGTTCGTGATAAGATGACAGTTGAACGAGTCCTGCGGTCCGGGACGAAAATGGTGCACGGATTAAAGAAGTTGACGTACTCGGAAAGGCTACGTAAGTGAACTATGTTTTTCATGTATTACAGGCGGCTTCGGGGCGGCTTGGTCCACACATATCGTATAATGTTGGGTCAGATTGGTCTTGATTTGACTGGACTGTTTCGCCCAACTCGAGCGCCTACCCTTCGTGGCCACCCATTAAAGTTGCACAAACCCCGGTCTGACCGGGTTTGGGCGGCATTTCAAGTATCGAGTAGGATCATAGCTTATTGGAACGCACTGCAAGCAGTTGTCGTGATGGCACCGACGGTGAAAGAGGTCGAGTATCGACTTGACGCTCTCGGTCTACAGTTTAAAGTCTTTTCGTTCATATCTTAAACTTAACTCGTCTACTAAGGCCTACGCTTCTTTAACGCATTTTAACTTACATCTTATTATTGTTTATGAAATGCGATAAGCTTGTCTTCTCCTCTGTTTCCTTTCCTTTACTGAGACTACTTTTTTCTTTTATTCTTCACGTGGCCAGCACAGCGGGGACTGCTAGTGCAGTGCACTTGGGCACTCTTTGGTTGACCATGTAAATTTTGTGTGTGTATTTTGCTCTCCTTTGACACATCAAGGCACCGGTTTCCCTGTTGGATCAATAACGTAGTGGGTTTAAGGTAATCCTCAAACAAAGCAGTCTCCGTCTATTTAAGTGAACTTTGGTCTTTCGATCACGAGGACCGTAGCTGATGCAAATAGAAATTGGGTGTTGCCCGCCCGAAAACACTGCACTACTATGACGCGTTTCGATGTTATCACATCTCATCAGATAGAGTTAGCAGGCATCGAACCCGGGACGATCAGGATGGGAGCGCTACCCATAAGCCAGTGCGTCGAAAAGCGTCATAGTAGTGCAACTTTTTCGGGCGGACACCACTCAATCTCTATTTGCAGTCCCCGTCTAATACAGTTCGCTGAAGCCTCGGCGATTCGCCGGTTGAAACCAAGTTTGTAAAACAAAAGGACTTCCTGACTAGCCTCGCCCTACCCTGGTGAGGCTAGGGCCGTATTTCCTCCGACCGGGTCACATGACCTCACCGATTTTCGACCACGTTAAATTTTCGCCTATAACATTGCAACTTGATCTTCCTTGCCATATAGATCATCTTTTCCACAAATTGTTTGTAAACAGCTGGGAACACACGAAATTACTGAATTCAGTATATCCTGTTAAAATGTGAATTCTTATTGCTCTTTTGAAAATCGTATCAATTGGACGAACCGCATGTGCACTGGGCGGGTTTGAGCGCGAATGTATTCAACTACATTCAGTAAGCGCAGAAAAACACTCTTAGGCACACCTCACGCTAATTAGAGGAAGCTACTATACAATATATTGGCAGAAATCATATCGCTCACGCATGCTATGAGAACATGTATGCAAAAATCTCGCTAATTAGATGAACGGCCTGTGCAATATTCCACGCAGAATCGGGCACCGATTATCATCTCTCCTCACGCAATGAGAAGAAGATTTGTGCACATATGTTAGTTGGATAAATAGCCTGTGTTGTGTATGAGCGGCTTAGATTATCTGCAACCAGTACGCAAAACAGCAACAAAAATGCACACCTCTCAAAATTTAGAAACATCTATGCAACTTATAAACAGCTACCGTCATTTTGGTTATCCATCATCCACCATAACGAGCGGTTTTCCTGTCTTCTTACAATGTACGCAGAGTCTGGCCTCTGTGAAACAGAGAGGATGCGATAGCGGCATCGACTTGTTTTAGATGAACCGAAATGCAATGAAGTATCCCGTCCGTATCTGTCCGCTTGCGATATATCGTCGTCGTTAATCGTCCACCGTCCACCTATGAACTAGACAATCGAGGCATGACAGTGTGCCACTGCAAGATTGTAGTTACATAGTAAAGCCTATGTTTCCAGTAATGGAGTTCAAGTGGTTTAGAAACTCCCCATTATATAAGCACAAATGTATTATCCACGTACGTACACCAAATCTTTGGCGAACTGCGCGATGTGGTCAGCGCCCTCCTCCCAAATTCTTCCATACACCGAGTTGCGAACACGGGGGATATTGGCGACCCCATGGCAAGTCCCTGCTCTTGAGAGTACAGTCTCGACAGGAACCTGAAATATGACATTAAAATATACTTTAATTCCATCGATTATATGTAGTCTATCATGAGTTTCGTTCGCTGCTCCAGGCTATTATCCTCAGTGAGACAACGTTGTGCTATACGCAATACGTCATATTTGGGCACGTTAGTGATTAGGGAGTTAACATCGAAACTAACCATTACTTCGTCTGGCACGATGGCCAGACCTGATTTCTTTCGCGCGAACTCATAAGAGCTCCGTACGAACGTATTTGTTCTCCCTTCCAGAGGTTGCGACAAACCTGCCAAATATCGGGCTAGTTCGTGTGTTGGAGAACCAAAACCATCTACGATGGGCCGAACGGGAACTTCGGCCTTATGCATGTTCGGCAGCCGATAAATCCTAGATGGAAACGTTGATTTCGGATGTACGCTATAACGTTTACCCCGCCTTACGTTCCGCTTTACACTACTTAGGTGGTTGCTCACCTCTGTTTTATTCCTGTTCATTATGGACGATACGGATTTTTCTCATTTGCCTCGTAGCGCCCCGCTGTTACATGCTGTTCAGTTTTTAACACACAAATCGATTTGTTCATTATCACAACGGTCCTGCCTTTTCGACTTTCCTGATGATAATGGTAGGATCTTCTCTTGAGGCCTTTCATGCGGTACGCTCCGATGTTGTAAGATTTGGCTTTACAGGCCTCTGAAATCTGTTGATGTCTGCCATCTGTGCAGGAATATTCACAGTTGCTGATACTGGCAATTTCATCATCACGATCTCAACGCTAATTAGTTTAGACTTAGTGACAGAAAAGTTCAAACCGGACATATTAACTACACTGTAAAATTTACTGCTAGATTCAGACCTACCTTCGAGACTAGTGGTCCTGGTAGATATAGATATTAAATGATTGAACTTACGAATTTGTCTTTCTTTCGCAGCTATCCCTTGAGTTGATTTCATTTCCGTGGCCTGGCTGTAGAGTCTAGCATAGTCTGTATGTGTTATAGCGGTCTGCATCACCCAGCTCAGCCGATTAGCGGAGATTAGTAGCGTTTGCTACCACTACTTACTTTTAAGATTATAACTACCTACTACAACTACTAGCTGCTACTACCACTATTATGACTTTAACAAACCATACCACCTCCTACTACTGCTACTACCTAATGCTATTAGGACTCATACTAGTACTAGTAGAAATATATATTGCTATACTACTTCCTACTAATACTACTACTACTACGACTACTACTAAAAATGCAACCTACTACTACTACTACTACCAATACTGCCAAACTACCTGCTACCAACAATAATATATCATATTCTCATTTTTTCCTTCTACTGGTGATAATACCTAAAAGAATAATTTTACCTACTATTACAAATACAACCATGTAAAATCAATACTTCCTACTGATAATACTACCTGTATCTGCAAGAACACACTGCTACGACTAAAACTACCACCTTCTACTAATGGTGCTACTGCTGCTAATCGTACTACTACTACTACTACCACAACATATACTACAGCTTCACGACTACTACTACTAGAAACGAAATTGTTACTAGTACTACAAATGCTACTACTTTTTCTACTATGAGCAGTAATACTACAAAAACTATTACCAATACTACTGCCACTAATGCCACCACTTAAGTTTCTATGACTGTGGTACGAAAACGTCACAGATTACTGTTATTATTAATACAAATGCACTATTACTACTACTACTACTACTGATACTGGTACTCTTGCTATTACTACTGCTACTATTTGAATGAATACTACTATTAAAGTATTACTACGACTACTAACAGTTTTCTTGCTACCACAATTTCTACTACTACTATTTCAATCTACAACTGCCACTAATAATGTTACCATTACTGGTACAGATACTATTATATCCACTTTACTACTATTACTCTCAATATTACTTTTACCATTACCATTATCTACCAATTCTGCTCATACTACGACTACTATCATACCTACTACTATTACAACTATTTTCTGCAGTTCATTATACTAATAGTATTCCGGCAACAAACGCTAACACTAATATAACCAAAAGACTACAGATACTCGTTCTAATGCTGACTTGTTATAAGCACTAGCTCACTCGGTAAACGTAATTGCATCGCACATTCTTCGAAACAAGGGTAATTCGTTTTAGCACCCGACGCCGCAAAGGATATAGTAGCAGCAATCGTAAAAGTAGTCGTTCGTAGTAGCAGTAGTAGTGCAAGCATTATTTGGTACTATTATTAGTTGTCTTAGTAGTTAGATAGTAGTAGTGGTAGTAGTAGTAGTAGTAGTGCTTGTATTACGATAGCTGTGACAGTAGTAATAGTTGTATTAGATGCGGTAGTAGTAGTTGTAGTCGCTGTGTGACTACCAGATTACGGATAGTTTGGACCAGCTGGTTTTGGCGTTTTCATTTCTTGGCGGGTTGAACTGGTTGCAGGCGGTACAGCAGATCCAGGCAGGTTAGCCGTAAAGTCAACGGAAACCACAACACATTTCCGGCAGCGGTCAGCTGCACGGTAGCAGCAGGTAAGCCGTATATTCAGCGGAACCATAAAAATTAACCCATTATTCCTTACAACCATCACTTTACTTTCCCAATTGTGTACCGATTCACCTAGCTTGAAGAAGCTCCTGTGCCAAGGACGAAACGTGGCCGTGATAAAACTTTACAAATATTGAGTTGTATTCATCTCCTGAGATTTCTCAATTGTGAAGGTTGTTGTCAACGTGAACGTCGTTGTCAAAGCATTGGACAGTTCTTACACATAACTACAGCAGCCTACAACGCAAGCAAAACATTGGTAATACGACGAATCTATATGACAACTGGACGCCGGAATGAAATCCGCATTCAAGCTAATCGGCTGAGCTGGGAGATGCAGACCGCTATAATGCAGACCGACGATACATCAAGGCCTCGGAAGTGAAATCAACGCAAGGGTAGCTGCGAACGAAGGACAAATTCGTAAGTTCAATCAGTTGATATCAATGCATACCAGGACCAACAGTCCCGAAGATAGGTCTGAATCTAGCAGTAAATTTTACAGTGTAGTTTATATGTCCGATAGGTTGCTGTGTGAGACGGAGCGTATAAATCAGTTTGTACTTTGCTGTATATAAGTCTAAACTAACTAGCGTTGAGATCGTGATGATGAAATTAGCAGTATCAGCAAATGAGAATCTTCGTGCCCAGATTGTAGATATCATCAAATTTCAGAAGCCTGTAAATCCAAATCTTAGAACAGCGGAGCGTACCGCATAAAAGGCCCTAAGAGAAGATCCTACCATTATCAGCGCGTGCTGACGTGATATAAGCACTGGCTCACTCGGTAAATGTAATTCCATCGAAGTTTCATCGAACTAGGGAGATTGGTTTTTGCGCCCGACGCCGCAAAGGATATAGTAGCAGCAATCGTTTTATTATTATTAGTAGTAGTAGCAGTAGTAGTAATAGCGGTAGTTGTAGGAGCAGTAGTAGGAGTAGTAGTTGCAGTAGTTGTAGTAGTAGTGGTAGCTGCAGTAGTAGTAGTCGTAGCAGTATTAGCATTAGTAATGGTGAGAACTTGTATTAATGACAATATTGCAATTTTAATTTCAAGTTCGTGTGAGACTGGAACGATAGGAGAATCCCGTGGGTTCCATCTTGAATGGAGTGTTGAGCCAGGGATGGATTAAGTGCGCAGGTTTATTGATAGATCTTAAACCGAACACCCTGGCCAACCAGTTAATGCCGACGTTCCTTGTCTTAGCAGTCCATGCTCTGTCAGTCACTTGAAGTAAGCAAACGAAGAGCACTCGAAGGTACAGAATAAGGATGTGCACTTGAAGTAAGAAAATAAAACCAATGCGTGAAGTAAGGTAGAGCAAACAAGGTCGTAGAATGGAGTTGCGACTTACTCAGGAAATGGAAAGGTTTCGTGTTGCCACCCAAGAGCGTCAAGTTGCTGCTGAAACCCCTTAACCGTAGATTATCTGATAATACTATCCGGAAGCATGTTCCAGCGCACGATGACTCGTCGTGACGGTCGGATTTTCGCCCTAATCCGATCAGACCGCGGTTTGTCCAGCTTCAAGAAATGACCGCGTAGAACAGACTGAATAGCCAAGATAAATCTAGACCAACCTTCCCAGTTAAGATACGGTAGGCTGAGATTAGGTTTCCTCTAATCCATCGGTAGTGCATGGAATGCAATCTCTAACTAAGTAGACGCTCGGGGTACGTCCGTCCTCGTAATCCCTCAACTAATCTAGTAATCACCCGTAATACCCTTTCTAGCTCCATTTTGCCCCGGACGAGGCAGGGCGGACAAGCCTGGACGCAGTATTTTAGATGAGGCAGCACGAAAGCCAAGAACAGTCTCGTAATGATATCGTCCGTCGTGACTCCGAAAGAACGTCGTATTAACCACAACCTGTGGAAACCTCTGCTTGCGGCTTTCTTCCGGTTGTCGCCGGAGTGTAGAGCCGAGGAGTGTACGACGCCTAGGTCAACCTGGCTAGATACAAGGGGGAATTCGACCCCACCGAACAAGTACTTCGTAGGAGGACAACCTCCTCCAAATTGAAGAACGGAGCACTTCACCTGAGTTATTGGTAGCAACCATAAAGTAGACCAGTCCCAAAGCTTATCCAATGCTCGCTGAATAGCTTCGTAACCCACAGGAACATCGACAATGTTCCACAGCTTCAGGTCATCAGCAAGTAGCAGTGATGGTACCTCAAGCGCCATTGGTAGGTCAGTCACCTAGGTAGAGAACAGCAGCGGTACAAGAACCGAGCCCTGCGGCACGCCACTGAGGACAGAATGCCTAAACGATATGTCTAGACCTACCTGTACACACTGTTCTTTACCCTCCAAGAAGGCACTCACCCAATGATGGACGCTTCCAGATACTTCGTAGGTCAGTTTTGCCCGAGCCTCAAATATGGTACTTTGTCAAACGCCTTCGAAAAGTCGACGAAAAGCACGTAAATGCGTGGCCGTTATTCACTGCATCGGCCTAAGTTTCACGAGCCTTTGTAGATTCGGCAGACACGAAATACCTTCAAGAATCCGTGTTGTACAATGAAAATAGACTCGGCATCAGATAGACGGTTCATCCATTTGGGGAGAGCAGTACCTAAGTAGTATTGTAAGCGCATACGGGGTTTCTCCTAGGCCGTAATTACGGCACGTTCCTCTACTTGGCGAGATGTTGCTCTCTGCGGTGCTTAAGTGTAGATGAACTAATCCGCACTCAGATTTGCACATAGGCGGTTTATGCAAGTAAAGTGGTGTGCTTAAATGTACTTCACAGTGCGTGCTAAGTAAAGCCATGTCTGACTCTATGTGGAATGTTGCATACGCGGTTCATTCAATTTGCGACCTCTGTCCCGTCGTTGCATAGGATATTCCATAGGCGGATCATCACATCGGTGTGTAAATGGCATTCTCAGCGTGTCCTGTGGATAACCAGCAATGCCTGACTCGGCGACGATTATTGCATACGTGCTTCATCTAATTGGCAAGCTATGTGTATAGAAGTTGTTAATGCGTGCAGAGGCTAGATAAGCCATACCCGAATCGGTATCAGACATTGTATGGACGGTTCATCGAATTGGCGAGCTGAGTACATACATGGTATTTTAAACGCGTGCGGAGTTTAAATAGGCAACGATGTCAGGTTGTATAGGAGTTTTCTCTGTTTGACATGATTTGTTGTTCCTGTTTTTCGCGTGAGCTTCACACATTGCACGGGCGGTTCTTCCAATTGGCGCGCTTTGTGCCTAAGTCTCCTCCCAGCACCGTTGCGTGTAGATAAATAAGCCAGACTCAGCTTCGAGTATTCCATAGACTGGTCATCCAATTGGCGATCTGGGTGAGTAAGTAGCATTCGTAGCGCGTGCGGAGTAAGGATAAGCGATGCCCGACTCGGATTTTATCTAAGCAATGACGGTAGCTGATTCTATGTTGCATATGTGCTTTGGCGAAGTGTGTGCATAATTCTTGTACTACGCACGTGCTGAGCGCAATTTGTGCCTCTCTCCTTTCAGCGACTCAGCACTGAATATCCCTAGGCGGTTCAAACAAATGGTAAGGTGGTTCGAAGCTGGCCTGCACAGCGTGTGCAAAAGCTAGATAAGCAAAGCCTGACGCGGTGTCGGGTATTGTATAATCAGATTAACTAAGTTGCGAGTTCAGTACATAAGTGGTGTTTTGATCGTGTGCCTCGACAGTAGATGCGAGATGTGTGCAATATTTAATGCAACATGATAAATGCTACCGTCATAGCTTATTTAAACTCCGTCTGCGCTTTAAATACTATTTATTGCCAATTGGTCGAACCGCCTATGCAATATCTGACTCGGAGTAGGGTATTGCTTATCGCCTCCGCACACGTTGAAATGTCCACTTCGCGCAAATTTTCCAAATGGATGAACGGCCTATGTGATATTCGGCGCCGAGTCAAGCTTTGAGTACCTACAATCAGGGGCTCTGTGAGGACATTTAGGCACAAATCGCGGAAATTGGATGAACGGCCTGTGCAATGTGCGAATCCGAGCGCGCAGGGAAAGTCAGTTATGCACACATCTCGCAAATTAGAGGAAATGCTACGCAGAATACTAACAGCTGACGTCGTTGCTTATTTAAACTACGCACGCGCTTACAATACCATGTATCCTCTGAACCGCCGATGCAATATTCCACGCAGAGTCGGGCATGGCGTTTCCTCCTTCAGCACGTGTTGACAAGCAGAGTAATGCATACATCCCGTTAATTGGATAAACCACCTATACTGTGTGCGATGAGTGCGGTTCACAGAGAGCAGAGCGCAATACTTATGCAAACATATTACCAATTAGAGGAAGCTCGTATACAATAAAATAGCAGCTGCCGCACATATGAACTATGCATGAAGTACGCAATATTCCAGGCAGTTGCGCACCCTTTATATACACACAGCACGTGCTAAGAATGCGGGGCACTCACGGATCTATCCAATCGGATGACCGTCTCAGCATGCGCTGAGAAAAACATTCGCACAAATCTTGCCAATTGTATGAACTACCTGTGCAGTATTCTAGCAGAGTAGGGCAACCTTTATCTACACAGCGAAAGTGCTGATAAGGCCATATAAGCACGGATCCCTCCAATTGGATGAACCGCCTATATGTGTATATCTATATGTATATGTATAATTGTCCAAGCAGATAACACACGGGTCGAGTGGGCTTCGCAGGCAGGTCCAAGCGGAAGAACCATTGCAGGTAAGTAGCACCTTTGCGGGGAGATAAAGCTTTTTGTGAAGTATTGCATACTTAAAATATTTTTGATTCCAATGGTTCAGGCCAATAGAAAACACCGAGCAAGAGGCATGCGGTAGTCTCGGGAATGGTCAAAGCAATATTCTGGTAAAGCTCGCAGTCAATATTATATAGAAGGTATACGATCATCGGCAGACCCAACTGGCCAGGTGAATAAGGTATCCATAGTATAGTAGCGCCAAGTACTTAAAGATCGTGATATTGCAAGGGAAGTACTCCACTGGCGATGTGGACGACGCCTAACGCCATAGTATCACAAGTAAATAGGAATTTTACAGGTAGGTGAAACGCTTTTTTAGGGGGTGCTCCGGAGATGTAAGGGAGTTGAACCCAACTGTTCAAACCAATAGAACATATGGATGGGAAGGTTCACTGTATTCTCCAGAATACAGGTATAGCTGGACGCAATAGTACAGACCATAATAGATAAACATCCAATGAGGATAGGATTAATGGCAGCTCACACTGGCGAGGTAGTTAATGTATCCATAAGATAATGGCGCCAAACAGATGAGGATTCTGATACTTGGAGAAATCCACTGGCGAGGTGGATGGAGCATAGCGTCATGGCATCGCCCGTACGTGGAACACTTGCAGGGCGATAATGCTTTGTTGAGAAATTCTGATGGTGATAAGGATTGGAACCCCATTGTTCAAAACCGCGATGGTGGTCGGGGCTGTCTACCTATGCTTTGGGGCCTACGAGGATTACCTTCAATGTTTTTACCGAGATACGACGATCAAGGTAAGTTTACTTAACCCGCGGGGACAGGGAAGAAAAGGTCAGAGAGAGGAACGATTCCAAGCGGCAAGCAGGAAGTGAGTAGAGCTGGCTACCTGGAGCCTTATCACGCTCTTTACCTCGTACTGTTTATATACAAGCTACGACGTCATGTGTATGTGTATGCCTTCTTATATTATGGTTGCGAAAGTGATTCACGTATGCAGAAACTAGGTATCAGCATATGTAAAACGGTTCAGCAATCGGAAGACGCGGTACGCGGAGGGTGGGGTGATGAAAGAGTAACGGTCTCTTAGGAGAGACGCGGCTGTAGCACAGATAGGGTTGTCGAACAAGCTATGTTGAGAAACAGCAGTTGTGGAATGAAATGGCCCAACGGCGCTTCAATGGATTAAGTGAACCACTTGAAGGTGGAGTCTTACGGCGTCACTCCTAGTTCAGTTGGTCGCAGAGAGCAGTGAGGGTAAGAGCTGGTTTAGCTTTGTAGCAAAGGACCCTCGTGGTGGAGAGACTAAGAGATAAAGACTGCCGAGCATTCAGTTAAGAATATGGGCGGTAGTGATAGGACAAAATGCCGTAGTTGCAAACGAAGATAGAGGTGCGGAGCAAGCAATTCTGTGCACGTACACTTGTGGAAAAAGCGGCGCTTTAAGTAAACCATTCGATGGTGTAGTTTTCTGTGTCACAAGTAAGTCAGTTGGACGCCGATGGCTGTGAGGGTTAAAGCCTAATTGGTTGCGTGGCAGAATCCGCTCGTGATTAAGATATTAGGATAAAGCGCAAGGTGTAGTCACTGTATGCATCGTTGTTGTGATTAAAAGAAAAAACAATAGAAATGTTCAACGCTGTATGCATGGAAGGATGGATATATGTGCGCTATTTTACGAAGGCAAAACTGAGGAGCTCCAGGGTCAAAAGTTAGTGGGCATACGTATGTGGTGCGTCAATGGAGAGAAAAGTCATACGTAATTTTGTTATGGTAAAATAAAGGAACAGTTATTAGAGAAGACAATGTCAGGTTTGGGGGAAGGATATACGCAGGCAACATAGTCAATGACTTGAGGCCCAACGCACAAAAGCGCGGCGCTACAATGTCAAAGTTGAGTCGGTGGAGATGCGGAGTTAAGTGCTGAACAAGAGGAGAGGAAAGCCAGAGCCAAAGAGATAAGTGAAAAAGTAGGACTAGACAAGTGATAGGAAGTACGATGAAGAGAGACCCTGCAGTGTAGTGATGGAGAAATATAGGAGCAATTATTAATGAGATCAAAGGTCAACTTGTGGAGAGGGATTTAGATGCGCAGTATATTCAAATACTTGAGATCCTACCCACAAAATTCCGGCGTGTGAACGACATGTTGTTGGAGCATCATAGGTAAGTGGTGTATATAGGAGAGGATAGCTAGAGCCAAACAGGTAAGGGAAGTAGTAAGTATAGGCGATGGATAGGAACGAGATGAAGAGAGAGTATTCAATGTTGTTGTTGTGGTAACAATTATAAGTGCTAACGATGTCAGCTTGGCGTTAAGAATATAAGTGGGCAACGTAGCCAGGTGCTTGAGGTCTTACGCACAAAAGTGCGAAGCCACAGTGTTAAATATGGATCGATGGAACATCGGAGCTTAGTGGTGTAAAGGACAATTTTGTTCAATTGCCATTGCCACACACCTGGAGCAAATCCCTACCCAATCTTCCCCATGCCCATGCTTGTGTTCACAATAACATTCGAAGCCCGTTACCTCTTACACCTGACACCTACTCATGTGCGCCCTTTGTTAACCAGAATATCGCCTATTGGCATCAATCCGCCCCATGATTTGTAGTCTACCCGATCGATCATTTTTTGTTCACCCTGCAAATAGACGTCTAATTGGCGTATCGACCCTCTCTCTCTGTGCGCAACCGATTGACTCACTTGCGTTCTGCCCAGTGTCTGTCCTAGCGCTGGGACAAACCATGTCTGGATTTGCGACCTCAAGGCTTTCCCCCATAGACTGATTCCACCTTCTTTGTGATTGGTTATAGACTGCATGCGTCCGGATTCGTCCCGGTCGTGGCCATTATACCTCCAGTGTGTGTTTGCCTTTAGCTTGCATTGTACTTGAACCAGTAACTTGTCGCTCGTTACAGTGATCGCTCATTCTGTACCTAGTTTGTGAAGTTAGCGTTGGTATGTTGTAATTATGATATTTTATTCTTGTAACATAGAACACCGTAGTTCAACAACTGTGGCCTCTTTTGCGGTTACCGGTGGGGTTGCCTCAGTTCCGGTTCTTTGGTTGCTCGTTGAATCGATCTTAGACCCCGCAGTTTGGTTGGCAACGCGTTGTCCGACTATCCTCTAAGCGTTATTGACTCTTACAGGTGGTACCTAACTGAGAATGGAAGTCAGTGCAAATGAGCTAAGTGATGAAGTCGGACGAGACAAGGGATAGGCAGGCAACATAGCCAGATACTTGAGGTCTTGCGCATAAATTGCGGAGCTACAGTGTGCAAGACAAGTCGTTGGAGCATCGTACGTAGGTGGTGCATAAGAGAAGAGGAAAGCCAGAGCCAACGAGGTAAGAGAAGTAGTAGGAATAGGCGATAGATGGAAGCGAGATGTAGAGAGTATATTCAATGTTGTTATGGCTCATAGGTAAAAGCAGAAGTGCTAGCGATGTCAGCTTGGCGTTAAGGATATAGGTGAGCAACATAGCCACGTACTTGAGGTCCTACACACAAATGTGCGGAGTGTGGAAGGCATGTCGGTGGATCATAAGGACCATAAGAGAAAAACCAGAGCCAAAGAGATAAATAAAAAAGTAAGACGAGACAAAGCATATAAAACCAGGTGAAGTTGGACTATACAATGTTGTTTAGGGTAAATATAGGCAAAATTATCCGTAATATTCAGCTTGGCGATAAGTATAAAGGTGAGCAACGTAGCCAGCTAACGATCCACGATTTACGACTACAGCTTTAGAACCTTATCTACAGTATAACGGCATCCACCATATGACTTCTACACCATATCATCCAGCATCCAGTGGTTTGACTGAGAGCGCTGTGCAAACCGTGAAAGCCGATCTTCTGAAGCAAAGCCAAGGTTCTGTGCGCACCAGAAGAGCTCGATACTTGTTCCCCTATCGTGTGACACCCTCAGAGTCCATCGGAAAGAAATCCTGGGGTGACAATGTTTGGGCGTTGCCTACGCACAAGGTTAGATGTATTGTTTCCAGACCCCCGTCAAACCAGCCGTTTCCAAGGTCAGCAAATGCACCAGCGTGCGCACGTACGCGATAAAATCCAGGGTCTGTTACCGAAAGAGAATGAGTATACGCAACTCCCACATGAGCCCGGAACCGTACTGGCCAGTTCACAAACGGAATCCGAGCTGGGAACCGGAGAAACCGCAAGCCGGCACAACGACTTTATTCGGCCTCGTGCATACGCGTTATCAGACTCCGAGTATGAAACCGTTGATACAGAACAACAAGAGACGACTGCAAAACCCAAATGGATAATGCTGATCTACGGATCGTTGTTTGAACATCACGACGTCCACCCAGACTAATAGAACGTTTCATTTTAAAACCATGATTTCCTCTGACATGTAAAGGGATGTTACGGACAGCCACGACCGATGCGTCATGCCTCACCAACTAACGACACTCGCGCAGTTACATGACTAGTGCATTTGCTGATTGATCGCTGTTTCTCATTGGTTCGTTTTGGTCCTATATGTTTTCACTTAGCTCCGGTTCGGAGCAGAGTACAGATTCACACCTACCATCCAGCCTTGGTGTTTGTACTACGTCTAAACGGATTAGGAATACATGATTTGGCGGCGTCCATATCCGGATTTGCATGTCAATGTGACCTCCATGGGGACAGTCACGTGACGCCTTTGCCTAGAGAGCGCCATGAGTGGCTTGCGCTGCACCACCCACAGTTCCACCCACACACCCCATATCCGGTGTAAACACAAAGGAATAAGACCGGGAGGCATGTGAATGGGAGCCACGTTTCATCAACGGAGCCGGCACACACTCTTTCAACAAGCAGAACGGAAGCATTCCGGCCTAAAAGGAAAATCATGCACACCGGACGTACACATGCCGGTGGCTGGACCGTAGCCCGTTCCACACAGGATAGAACGACACTTTGAGCCTAGCACCGTCAGGAAGACGGTGCATCCCGACCAAATGTCTTCTGGAGCCAGTATGGACGAGGTAGAGGGTAATAGACAGGTACGCACGTTGTCAACATGCACATCAGGCGCAGCCACACCGGGGATATCAAGCAACAACCAATCACTAGAGAGAAAGATAACAAATAAAATAAATCAAGCAATGCACAAGGGAACGGTGACACAAATCTTAAATTAATGAGCATATGAAATAAATTGGTTACGAAGGAATGCGAGATAAGTCCACGAGGTCAGAAAGTATATATTACGGAAATCCCACGAACAGGAAAATGTTATCGAAATTAACTAGAAGTGGCTTAAGCGACGTGTTCAAGTTTATAGAAGAGAGTGCTGGTAGACATTTAGATGAGAAAGAAAAGCATTAGAACAAAATCGCAAACCCACAACCTGAAATAAAGAGAAATAGCATGCAAGCACGCGGATAGTAAATCGAATGAAGCGTATCTACAAACACTGCGCCGGTTCTGTCTACCTTCTCCGCAGAACCTGTCGTCGCTTCGGTACTGGTTCCGAGTGGCCTCGCTCAGGCACTCGCGACCGCATGTACTGCAGCACCATGCACTCGATGTCCATGAAGTACAACCCACCGGTGCTTGCCACTTCCGCACTTGCTGCTTCTGCTCTATGGGGTCTTTCTCGCGCACTTCGACAACTGCCTTCGTGATCAGATCGCGCCATGCACGCCGATCAACCGCCTTCGATTCCCATGATCTGCAATCAAGATTAGAACGTGAAAGGCTCACTTTGATCATGTCCTGGTAACGTAAATTTGGTTACCCCGCATGCCGCTTCCCAATACTCAACTGACCATATAAGAGTTGTTTCAGTATCCGCGTCGAATGCGTACGGCTCACATGACCGAGCAACCACAGGTGTCTCAGCAAAAGTATGCAGTCCACTGCATACATTCCACTACGGCGCAACACTCCGTGTCAGCAACTCTGTCGCCCCAACCGATCCGTCGCAAACACTGTTGTTGGCACCGCCCGGGATATCGCACATCCCACCAGTACATCGTCCACGTTTCACTGTCGTATAGAAGAATCGACAGCACCATGGATTTGCACACCATCAGCTTCGTGCCAATGATAAGGTGATGGTTGTTCCACGCTGGGTACTCTAGCTTCCTGAATGCCACCGCTGCCTTCGAGACGCGGATACGCAGCTCACTGTGTAGCTGCTGGTCAGTCGACATCACACTCCCAAGGTAGCAGAAGCGGAGATGGTTTCCAATACTTCAGCACCAATGCTGATTCGCCGCGATATTGAAGACTGCACCTCCGGTGAAGGCTGAAAGAGACAGACAGTTTTGCTTGTGTTGACAGTGAGCCCGAATTTGGCCGCTGTCGAAGCCATGCGTTGTAACTCATCAGCGCTGTGTGCAAACAACGCGCAGTCGTCAACAAACAGCAATATACGGATAATTGGCTCACAGACTAGAGTTCGCACATCGAAACGACGGATGTTCAACAACCCACTATCAATACGGTGCTCCACACGAACACCGTGAACACAAGCCGATTCAAAGGCACTTCATTGCATGAAGATATATAGTAAACAGGGCAAGAGCTAAGACACAGCGTTGCTTCACACCAGAGAATACTACAAAGTCATCTGAGGTCTCTCCACTAAGCTGCACCCTCGCCCGCATATCATTGTGCAGACATTCGATAAAACATATAAACTTACGCGGGCAACCATATTTACCCAACACCAGCCACAATGCCTCGCGGTTCACCGTATCATGTGCTTTGGTGAAACCAACAAAAAGCGAGTACAGTGGCTGGTGTCGTTCTCCGCCCTTCTCCTGCAACTGACGAGCCGCAAACACCATATCTAGTGTTGCGACCCGAGCGTAATCCACACTGCTCTTGCGCCACGTTAGGTTTGACAACCTGACTGACGAGGCGGTTGAGTAGGATTCGGGCAATCACCTTGCCCACACAACTCAGCAAGTTGATGCCACGCTAATTCATGCAACATTACTTGCTCCCATTGCCCTTGTACATTGGTAGCACAAGGGCATCCTTCGGCTCAGAAGACACATCCTGCGCAATCCACACGCATTGCACCAAGTGGTGCAGTGCAGTCACCAACGCAGGTCCGCCGTGTTTCAATACTTCTGACGGGAAACCGTCGGCCCCAGCACAGTTGCCGTTTCGCAGCTGAGCAAGTGCTCCCTGCGTCTCATCCAGTAACGGCATGTCCGCCAGACTCGTCTTCACATCGTGCTGCTTCAGGCCTTTCAATGTAGGCCAGTCGATCTCTGAACGGTTGTTCAAGAGACAGTCAAAGTGTTTCCGCCAGACCTGCATTATGTCTGCAGTCTGGGTGCAGGTAGCGCCTGAACTACCATCGATCAGTGTCTTCAGAGTCTCCATTCTCGGTCCATACACCGCCTTCAAGGACTCAAACAATTCCTTGTGTTGGCGGCGTTCGGCGTAGCATTCCATCTGCTTCGCCTTCTCCGTCCACCATGCATTTTTTATGCGACGGAGCTCTCGGGTCAGTCGCCGTCGTAGTTCGCGAAGCTGACTACTCTTCCCCAAGTCACTGGGGTCTGCCACATGTGCAGCAACTGCTGCATTCTTCCATGACACCAATGCGCCAATCGTCGCATTGTTCTCACCAAACCAATCAGGTTGCTTACAGTTTGCGCGCCTGAAGGTCTCCTCGGCAGAAGCTGTCACCTGGTCGTGAATGTGGTGCCACAGGTCGCCCACATTACACAGACGTGCAGCCATCGCCTTCTCCAGCTCAATACGTTTCGCCACAGTACCGAGGGAGAGAATGTTAAATTTACGCCGATTCACGGCGGGAGTGAAATACATAGCTTTACGAAAATATATGTACAGTTTCGTGCGCACTAATTTGTGATCGGTGCCACACTCAGCTCCACGAAATACACGGGTCATGCGCACTTCACGCATAACACGCTGACGTACGATGACATAGTCGAGCAGGTGAGCGTGACCACTCCGTGGGTGCTTGCAAGTCGCTATTTCTGCTGGGATATATATATATATATATATATATATATATATATATATATATATATATATAGCGTCATCCGGTTTCGTATTTACCTGTCACTGTGACCGGGCACAAGGCACCTGCAGCTACAGAGGGACCACGGGTGGCTTGCGCTGCACTACCCACAGCTCCAACCTCACATTTCAGGAATACATAATCGATACGTAACAGCCGTGTCCATTCAACCGAAACCACATAATGATCACTTTTGCCAATAGGTCGTAGTACAGTCAGTGAGGAGACATCTGAGTAGGCCCGTGAGTGCGCGATGTCCAAGATGTGTGGAACCTGGCCTGGCCGCTGCAATATGCTGGAACAGTTGACAACCAATACTAGTCTCGAGGAGAAGAGCATCTATAGCATCCGGAGTGAGGTTGCAACAAAGCAGGTCCCAATCCATAGAAGCAGCATTAACGTCTCCTAATATAAAATAATCTCCCTGCCGCACTTCTTTACCGGATCAAATAAGCAAGTTCCAGACCCCATAGGTGGTCTGTAAATGACATCGACCATAAAAGACCTACACCCGCCATGTTTCTGGCACTACATAAGCTCGGAAGCAGCATCATCGCCTCAGACTGCATCCACAGGATGGGCCCTGAGGCTCTCCTTCCAGTACAGAATCACACTACCCCCAGTCCTCACTCCAGAATGATCGGCTCCAGAGTAGTACTAGCTCTGCATTTGAAATGCTGATTCTAGTATGTCCGAAGATAACTAGGTCTCTGTGAAGGTCATTAAATCCAGTAGTTGCTTTGAAGCAAAGAGTTGAATTTGATCAAGCATGTTTCTTATACTACGCACATTTGCAGTTATCGCTTGTAGCACATTCTTTAGCCTTCCTGCCTGGGTATTAGGAGAATTGGTTTCCATCGAACTCTCTGTGCTTTCTGTATTACGCGAACATCCACAATGTAGAGATTATCTTCACCATTTATCCGAAGTTTCCGTATCTCTTCGACAGGACTGTTCATTCGGACCCGAGCTTTTGAAATAAGGTCTCAGAGTGATATAAAAGGATTACGTGAGATCCATCTGAGAACCCGACGGCCTTCATCTTCATTCTGGCAGAAAACCTTGTGGGCACGAGTTTCAAGCAGCGTTTTTGGTTCCTGCTAAGACGAAAGGCAGAAACAATATTGTTTCCCAGCTCGGATTCGTCATCAAGCCTGGAAACCATTCGTCCTAGAAAGTCCTGGTCGTTCAGCACCCTAGCAGCTGGATTTAGAAGTGTTCATGATCTTCAAGCATCGATCCGATGTGCGCTGTTCTCACGAACCGGTGGCTTGGGAAGCGCGTTGTCGTTACACAACTTTTATAGTTGCCATACTCTCTCAATACCTGGATTAGTTGGGCAGGAGGAAGGGTTGGCTTTGGTTTGGGCCATGTTGTTGAACGACTGCGCTCCGGTTGAATGAGGTTGCAGCTGCGCCACTGCTAACAATTGCTGCATACGTTTTGGGTCTAACACCTTTGCTGCCAACAGCCGGAGTCAGTGGCTCCGAAAGCGACGCAGATAAGACCCGGCTACGTTTGATAGCAGTAGTGATCGCCTTGGTTTTACGTCCGCTACGTGCTATAGTCACCGACGATGAAGCAGAGCAGTCTCTACTACGATCTGCCATTTGTCGCCGAGCTGGACACGGTTACTGGCTGGAGGGGGTCAGCCTTCGTTTTCCGTGCGTGGGCCACAGGGCTGAGCGGGGTTGAACAAATCCCGAGGCTCTTACCCGCATCAGCCGCTTGGCACGCCTCACAAATGAAAAAGACAACGGAGGAGGAGGCCCATTGGAGAAGCCCATACAAATAAGCTTCGATATTGCACCAGGCAATATGCAGCCAGTCATTACAGGTATTCCACTACACAGCCTTTGAGCGGGTGGTGACCGCTTTGCGGCAAGCCAATGCACTTCGATGCCAGTATGTCTCTTGCATTTGCGAATAGTTTGACAAAGCTCAAATTCAACTCCCGGTGTTTATTCAAACCCTGCTTTTAATGATAATTCAGCCTGGAACTCAAATCAGTATGGCACGCCAAAACATCGAGTTCCTGCGCAGAATTAGTTACCTACAACTTCCATGAATACAGAAGACCTATATTTAGGTGTTAGCACTAAAATGTGGTAGTATGCAATAGTGGACATACGGGAGTTGCTGTTTTATTGTCCAATCTATGTACCGAGTTTGCAGCATTTCTTTAACCGTATCTATGTGCATTCGAATCTGCGGCAAGCGGTTGATATGAATACTAGCGCAGTAAAACAGTTTCTTAATAGTAATCGGACTAGAATAACATCGTTCGCTCATTTGCATCACACCAGTGCAACCAAGTAGCAAAACGTCGCCATCTTTAAAGCACCCTGCGAGGTCTGCGGCCACTGGGCAGCCTTGGCAGTTCCGTCGTTGCTGATTCAGTGCAGGTTTGACGCAACTGGCTGCGAAGCGACATTCTTCTTGGGATCGTCGCCTTTGCAATAGGTGCAGCAGAGTCCTGCCGTACTCATCAGATGGTAATCAAGCAGCAGTTTGAAACTTTCCTCGGTCGGTGTATCAGCAATGATCTCCGACAGGCTGTTCCAATCATTCACTACACGAATTGATAGAGCAGCCTCTGGACGGAAGTAAAGTATTCGGCTCTTGTACAACTTCCACTTGTGGCCTTGTGTCGAGCAGTCCACGTTGCGCCGAACGTGCTTTTGTACCTCACTCCCAAGTGCTCCTCTTAGGATCCGTCTGGTGTAAATAAGATCTCCACGGTGCCGACGATAATCCATTGGGAATATGTTCAGCTTTCTGAGTTGAAGGTGATAAGCATGATCATATAGCTCCGTGACGGCTTTCGAGTCATGCCTCTAAATTCTTTCTACTAAGTCGCGTTCAGAGTTTAAAAGAGGAAGCCCATACTCCAATCTCGGGCGGGTATGCGATGTGAACAGAGTTCTAAAAATTGCCGAAGTGATACGGGAGAACGACCTGCGTAGAGCATTCAGCTTCCTGGTTGCGACTGCCACCTTCCTTACGGTGTCTTGAGACAGGATAACCCCCAGATCCTCCTTGTGCATGACATTCATGAAGAGATATCCGCCAATGAGGTATACACCGAATGAATCCCTGTTACCAATCGGAAGAACAGCGCATTTGTCGTAGTTAACGGGTAGTTGCCACTTGGCGGACCAATCGTCCAGCTGGTGCAGCACTGTTTGGGTCTGCCGTGTCTTCAAGGCTAGCTACGTCTGACCATAGCTTGAGATCATCAGCATAGACTAAGCAGTCGGCTTGAAGAGCTGCAGTGAGGTCATTAATGTAGAGCTTGAAAAGTGCCGGCCCAGGGACAGAGCCTTGTGGGACTCCGCTAGTCAAAGACACAGAGCCAGACAGTGTTTTTGCCTCATTACTTTAAGCAGAAGTGTATATTGTCGTCTGCAAGTGACTGAACCCGAGAGGGTCAGGTCAAAATGTACAGAAACATCATTCTCATGCATGAGTTTTTCAGGTGTTATTTGTCATGTGTTTTGTAACTGTGGGATTCCAAACGGGTAGATGACAGTGCCCGCAACGGGAGTGCTAGGTTCCAGTGTGAGTTGGTGTTTACAAACCACGATCCAGCTTACAGCAGTGCATTTTCATTTTCTTCCTCCAGATGGCCAAAGCAGCCAAGCCAATCTCCCGATAACTGTGTAGATAGAGCAGGAGGACTAGTTTAGACGGGGAATAAAACAAATCAATGCAATAGTGAAAGACGAAAACTCATAAGACTAGAAATAAATTTTTGTATGTTAAAGGTAATATAATGCAACTAGATAAAGCAATTCTTTGAGCATGCACACGGTTCTCAGCATGCCATTCATACATTAAATCAGTGAGTGCGGTTGGAGGGCGACCGAACTACCAGCCTAAATAACTTTATAGGGCGAAAGGTGAGGAAAAAGTAAGAACAAACAAGCCAAACACAGCAAACAAGCGGTGCTCTACCTTACAATGGCAAAATGAATGCGATATTCTCAGCAGTTCGCAAGACACAAAACTGGGAATAGCGCCCTACGTTAATTTTCGCTAAAGTTGTGGTTTTGCTTTCCAGGCAAACCGCGAAAAGAAGAAAGGAAAACGAGAAAACTGTGCGAATATATAGATTCTAGGTAATAAGACGCAACTACTAAGCCGGGGCATAGCACAGAACTAGCGATGGTTGCGAGGTGCGACCTGAGAGACCGAACAATCTGGTACTTCGTGCGTAAATAATTGAAAATAACAAATTAACGCGTGCAACTTCGCGATCATGCGGGACCTTACGTAAGCGCAGTATCTGTGAACTCGCCTTAATTAGCCCATGGTAGGATTAGCCCCTCGAGCATTCTTTTGAGGTTACTGAGACACGTTGGGTGGAGCCTGGGATACTAGTCGGTAATCGGTGACACGTAAGAGACGTGTCAAATAGAGGACGGTATAGAAGTTGGAGGCGGCAGAACCCAACGTATATTGTGCAGGCTACAAAAATCGGGAGCGAATCAACCAGAGCGAGAAACGGTTGCAGCAAGATACGCACCAAAACGCTTTTGTGACAACGGATGTGCCGTCAGTAAAACAAGTGGACGTTTTGAAGGTTAAGAGCAACAGTAAAATCCAATGTTACAAAATACTGAAAGAGCGTGTTTTCCGGTACACTACGAGGGCCTCCTCCTAGTAGGCTGAAGGATGGAAGCCTTCGATGGAGTAGTTAGTGGGGAAAAACGGAAGGTGAGGATGGGTGCGAATAGTTGCATGGGCTTGAGTAAGGGCTTCCAAATTGAGGTGTGTAGCAGAGTTCGCTGGGTCCGGACTTTTGTTATTTATTATTTATGATGATCGTGTGGACCAGAGTGCATCATCGGTGGGCCGTCAGGGCGGGCTGGCCAGACTGCAAAACCTGGCTAGTCCAGATAAAAGGCCGACAAGACCTTCCTTTTGGTGCAGGCACGGCGGTGCGCTTGGGAGGTGTCACACCCCCACCGCAATCCAGTCCACAGTCCACGTCCT
>CALYDF020001209.1:36940-56281 GCA_944474145.2 Dicrocoelium dendriticum
CAGTAGCCCGTCTGGACACATTGTGCTCAGAGCCAGCCGGGAGGTATCTTCTAGGTTCCAACAGGTTCACCGACCTCGGATGTTCAGTGACTACTGCGGTGACGATTGCTAGTGCCACAAGCAGATGCTCCTGCGTCGTGCATGGCGACCGAGATCCTATTCCACTGAAGCTCAGTGTCATGAGAACAAGACAGCGAAAGTTCGGTATGCAGTGCGCCTTGATAGGCTTGCTTGACTGGGGGCTGAGACAACTTTGCAGTTACCAATCTGATCAGAGTGGAACGAAAATTAACAAGCAAGAATCAAATAGCCGAATGCAGGAATGCCACTGACTGCGTGACTGCGCCGTGTCTGATAGGGTCTCTAACCATTAGTGTGGACCATCACGAGGCCACCATCCATGAAAACGACACGCACTAGCTTGACCAAGTCTCTCAGTCAATTTCTCATGCCTCTATGCCAAGTCATGGAGTGGCCACCTTGCGGTTTCACTCAACTTGGTGCAACCACGGAGCAAATATCACGTCGAGGAAGCCGGTCAACGGATATATCGAGGACATAGCCTAGTCAACCTAAGCGATTAAGATCCAGTAAACACTGGTGAACCTCACCATTGCTCACATCGTGTTCCCACCAGACGTGAGCAACACTCCGCAAGCACCAGTGGTCAAGCAAGGCCAAGGGTTTAGTGTCTTCGCCGCGAAGTGGCCATGTCTTCGATCCATACAGTAAGACCGGCTTTACTGCAGCGTTGTACACCCTACCTATCATTGATAAGCTGATCTTCCGCCGTCTCCATAGATAGTTGATTTTTTGGGAAGCCAGACGGGCCTCGCTGATACGCCATGTGACCACCAGAAATGACACAGCTACTAAGGTAAGTGAAGCGATTCACCACTTCCAGTGGCTGTTCCGTGATAGCTAAAAAACCGTGTGTGGCTTCAGTCCTGCAGCAGTCATTGCACTTTGAAGGTGCAAAGCACATGCCGAAACGTGCAGGGCTACGCGTCCGTCGATTCAGTAGTGTTTGCATAGCTACTGCGTCAGACCCAAGAAGAACTATGTCGGGCGCATACTCTAGGTTTGTCAGCCGGTCACCCGGAAAAAATTTCCACTCCGGAATAGTCTGAAAGAACCGAGTCATTCATGTTCATTTCGATAACAAAGTTGAAGAGAAAACCAGACTTAGGAAAACCCTGATGAATCCTACTTGTCGTGAGGAACTCAGGAGAGTCACGGCAGAGACGGTGTGATGGAAGGGAATTTAGCCGGCACACCCTTCATGGATGGGCAGTACCACAAGCTGGTGTGGTCAATAGAATTGAAGGGGCCTTTCAATTCAAGAAAAACCAACTTAGTCGGTCGTATGTATGGGTTTCGGATACAAAACTTGGCGAGGAGCAAATATGTGATTGATACTACCAAGACCAGGGCGGAAGTCAGTCTGGCTTTCGATGATTCGATTTTCACGGGAAGTAGAAAGTCGTCAAAGAATGGTACCCGCGAGAAGTATGGGTGCCACGGTAAATAGGCTAATTCCTCAAAGATTTCCGCAAGGTGTACGCTCACCACGCTTGAAGGTGGGCACAGATTGAAGGCACCTCCTCAGTGTTCCAAACCCTGTTAAATACTGGAGAGTGTCCCGTCAACAAAGACGCGCCATCACCTTTTAGTAAATATGGCTTCACAAGCAGGAATACATGTTTCATTGTGATTTCATAAATGTCCCAGAAGTGAAGAAAATTCGTCTGATGCTTCGGAAGCTGCTGAACTTGAAAAATTTACAAATTTCAGCTTGCCAAAGCAGAGCACTGACCTATTCCTGGACGAATTGTCCTCAGTCCTGTCACAAGTTTTGATGAGCCGACATTCATGTTCAACATCCGTTACGTGTGCCTCATGGTCGTTAAGAAAGATGGCGAAACTTGGGTCAACTACTCAAGCCGTGTAAATCGCGAGTGCGAACGTTCTGTTTCACAAAATGACCGC
Organism: Dicrocoelium dendriticum; assembly: GCA_944474145.2. Taxonomy (NCBI): domain Eukaryota; kingdom Metazoa; phylum Platyhelminthes; class Trematoda; order Plagiorchiida; family Dicrocoeliidae; genus Dicrocoelium; species Dicrocoelium dendriticum. The sequence continues at coordinate 38,930 of CALYDF020001209.1, forward strand.
CGACCAGTACAAGTGGCTTATTTGCGTTTACGGCCCACAAGCAACCAAAAATGCAGACATAAGAACAAGAATATTGAACAAGATGGAACAGAACCCTGATGTAACGCTGCAGCAGATAACCGGTGAGTGCTAAAGAATGACCAATCTGAAGCATGATACGTCAATGCTACAGCAACTGTCCAACCACAACGATCATGACCTGGTCTGTGCAGTTAACCGCAGTCCCCAACATGAATCAGCTCATGTGAGACCTTCAGGTTACAAACCTCCCTCTGTTTTCTGGTTTTGTAGAGAATGGCATTTTGCCCGGAACTGCCCGTTCGGAAATCACATTTGTATTCGCTGTGGTAAACGGGTGCACAAAGATTCGGTTTGCCTGGCAAGTTGTCCCATTTCGACCCGAAACAAGCGAGACAATGCCATACGGCGGACGCCCCAATATGACCAGATCTGTCACTGCCACTTCCAAAGTTGATGGCTCATCAGACGTAAGTATACGACCGGGGCGATCAATAACATTCAAGTCGAGTTGCAGTTGGATACCGCTTCAGATGCAACCCTGATTTCCCTTGATACGTGGGGCATGCTTGGGCGTCCGTCACCGATACAAACGTGTCAAACAGTACTGAATGGATCAGGAGGTATGTTAAAAGTGCTTGGTCAGTTGAACTGTCAAATCAGATTTTGTGAACAAAATATCCGCACAGGTTTCGTGACAGACAAGCCAAGGTTAGGTCTGCTGCGTCTCGACTGGATGCATGAGTTGGAACTGCTAGCCAGTGAACAGCAGATGTCAGCAACTGAAAGTCAATCAAGTGTTACTATCATCATTTCCAAGCCGATGAGTTCACGGAGGCGAGACGGCTGATTACGATGGTGCAGGTCGCAGGACATGACACGATTTCGAGACATCGGTCTGGATGATGCGGGTTGCTACCCGACCGACGGTAACACGGCTGAGTCACGCCGGAAGCTGATGAAATCAAATCGCCATCATCGCATGTTTGCTATGAGGCGGACGCGACCGCCGGACAGTCAAGGCGGCTATCAAGGTCAAACTGCCCAGACAAGAGGTGTGAGTCACCTTAGTGATAGCGGCGAGGTAAGCGGGTGTGACCAATCATGTACTTTGCCTAATACACTTCGGTCTAGCAAGCTCCGTGTTCTGTTTTCCATTTCCGACTGGGCAGAGTAGATAGTCAGAGAGCAGAGGCAATGGCAGTGTTACAATACCTTGGTAACTGCGAACACACTCGACTCAGAGGTTTAAATGCAGGACTCTGGGGCCGATCGTTCTGGAGTGAGGTCTTTGGGTGGTGTGATTCTGTACTGGAAAGAGAGCCTCAGGGCCCATCCTGTGGATGCAGTCTGCGGCGACGATGCTGCTTCCGAGCTTATGTGGTGTCGGAATCATGACGGGTGTAGGTCTTTTATGGTCGGTGTCATTTACAGACCACCTATGGGGTCTAAAACTTGCTTATTTGATCCGGTGAAAAAACACGGCAGAGGTGGAGATTGTTTGATAATAGGAGACTTTAATGCTGCTGCTATGTATTGGGATCTGCTCCATTGTAACCTCTCTCCTCGAGGCTAGTATTGGTTGCCAACTGTTCCAGCATATTGCAGTGCCCACTAGAATATATCCAGGCTAGGCTCCACACACCTTGGACATCGCACGCTCACGAGCCTACTCAGATGTCTCCTCACTGACTGTACTATAACCTATTGGCAAAAGTGATCATTTTGTCTCATTTGTCTCATTTTGTCTCACCATAAATGACCAGAGTGTGTAACGTCGGAACTACTGGCGTGCAGACCCACACTGAGACTTGCTGGAAGTACTCTAGATTGGAGCATTCCCGAGAACATTGACATTGACGACGCCTGGGGCCTCTTACACACAAAAATGATGCCACTCATTGGTCAAACAATCCCTCTGTAGAAGGAAGCAGATTTACAAGGGCCCTACTTAGATCGGTCATGAGCAAACGACATCGGCTTTAGACTACTCGAACTATAAGGTCGTTAGGAACCTTTGTACACAAACGAAACACAAGTAACGAAAACAGTACGAACTTCGATTGGCAGAAAATGAAAGACCACTCTCAAACTAGTGTTCTCGTACCTGAAAAGTTGTACAAAACCTGCGTGTGGGATACCTGCCCTGTATTCTAGCAGTAATGATACCTTACTGTATGAGGATGATGCCAAAGCTGATCTCCTGGCTTTACAGTATTTCTCCGTCTTTTTCATCGAAGCACCATTAGTCCGGCCCCTCTACACTAGAACATACTGGGCTCAGTGACGACGCGGTTATGCGAATACTTCTTAAATTACATCCGAACTCTTCCACAGGTCCAGATGATTCGTACCATTTGTTCCTCAAGACGGTGGCTCGGCACATTGCTTCTCCCGCTTGCCAAGTTTTCGGCGATCCCTTCCGAGGGCTTGGAAACTGGGTACTGTGAGGCCCGTAAGGAAAAGAACGACCGATCTGTCTGAGATCGATAAGTTGTAAAATCATGGAAGATAGCTCTAAATCTTTACTTGGAGAACTTGCATATTCCATCATGCGCTCAACATGGATTTCGGAAGCCACGTTCCTGTACCTCTAACTTGCTTGTTTCGAGAGAAAATTGGGCGAGATGGAGGCGGTAATGTCATTTTCATCGACTTCAGCAGAGTCATCATCATTCATCATTATACACGTTAGCTAGAGGTGTAAAAACACCTCAGCTACTGTGCCGCAATACATAAAAGAGAAAAGCAAAGCAATGCTGGGCTACCAGCAACGGATGGGCATCGTTCCGGAAAGCTAGCAGCCGGTTACTAGGCAACAAGCAAAATTATGATGTAAAATTATATTATGCTACGTAATGAGGTCGTAGTTGGAGGCGGAAGCTAAAAGGGATGGAGAGGGAATAAGGAACTCAGAGCAAGAACGTAACTGAGGTCGGCTCCTATCCATGTCGGTAAATGTATCTAGTCAAACGTGTTCATTGGCTTTTGCACCCCAACCATGAAGCCATGAAGCTCCAACCGAGGCCAATTCATCGCTTGGTCACTCCTCCTCTTCTTCCATTCACAACCCCGGCGCGCAAACATCGCACGTCGCGCGAGTCGGTGGGCTGGCATGCACAACACGTGGTCGAGCCATCGGAGCCTAGTGCGTGAAATGACGGTGCTGAGCGGTTCAGTTACTTTTTCTGTGCCACAAGCAAGGCGTCGAACACGATCGTCGCTCATGCGGTGTTCTCACCAGATGTGAGCCAAACTGCGAAGGTACCAGTGGTCGAAAGTAACTAGCCTCTTTATGTTTGCTGATCTAAGGTGCCAGGTTTCGCAACCGTACAGTAAGGTCCAACGTACCACTGCATTGTAAGCTCTACGCTTCAGGGCGAAACTGATGTCACGCCGGCGCCATAGGTGGCGAAGATTAGCAAAACCACTAACAGTTTTGCTATACGGTTCATGATCTCATCTTTAATCCGAAGGGTGCTGATGCAATTTCCCAGACAGTTGAATTTCCGAACGACTTCTGACTGATCCCCACCAAGGGTCAGCGCAGGTGGCGATCCCTGCCAATGTTGGATGAAAGCTTTGCACTCCGATTGTGCAAAGCAAAGCCCGAAGCGGCTGACAGCCAGTGCTAATCTGTCCAGTGCCACTTAGCACGTCTGGGAGCTGTCACAGATGAAGGCAATGTCGTCTGCATACTCCGTGTAAAGAAGTCGTTCTCCTTAGTTGTGTCTTGTAACTGCAATCTCCATGACTTCGTCAATAGCAAACTTGAAGAGGAAAGGTGACAACGGACATCCTTATCGCACACCGCTGGAGCTATTGAAGTGCGGCGACAGCTTGTCGTAATCCCTCACTCTGCCCGTGCTACGCGCGTATAATACTCGGATAATATTTAGATAATTCTCGGGCACACTTTTCCTGAGTAGACAGTCCCAAAGGGCAGTTCGATCAACCGAATTGAAGACACCTTTGATGTCGAGGAACATGACAGCGGTGTGCTGCCAATATGTGTGACGCTGCTCCAACAATTGACTCAAAGTGAAGCTGTGGTCGATGAAGCCACGACCGCGAGGAAACCCGGCTTGCTACTCCCGAAGCTGCATTTCACGAGCGTCAGTCAGTCTGTGAAGGATTACAGAGGCAAGTAATTTGGAGGTGATGGGGATCAGACTGGTTCCTCTATGGTTGCCGCATTCCGAGCTTGAGCCCCCTTTGAAGATGGGAACAGGGACGGAGCAGCTCCAGTGGGTAGGGACAGTTTCCTGCTCCCACAGTTTCACTAGTAATTCGGTTAAATCACCCACAAGAGCAGGTCCCCTGAATTTGAAGATGGCTGGATGGAGATCATCTGGTCCTGCGGCTTTGTCTAACTTCAACATTTCTATCTCACATTTCACTTCTGAGCGAGTAAGCTGATCCAAAGGGACAGCTCACGATGCAAAGTATTTGACAAAGTTCCTTATGAACATCTCCTTCTCAAACCACGTGGAATTGGCCTTTCTGGGGAGATTCTCTCATGGTTCGCTGATTTCCTGAATGGCCAAAACATGCGAGTTAAAGTGAACGATACCTACTGCAAGCCTGTTTTTTATAATCAGCGAGGTCCCACAAGCTCCTGTCCTCCGTCTTGAGCACTTTAAAATCTGAAATAAATTTCCATATGAGCTCCAAACTGATTGGCTCATATTTGCTGATGATTTGAAACTGTGGCTAGAGGCGCCCAAGCTTGGTGATGCTGACCTGCTACAGGCAACGCTGGACCGGTTGCAATGCTAAGCAATGGAGTGGCAGCTACCCATTAACCACGCTAAGTGTTCTGTCCTGCCAACTGGTGCCCCAGACCTCATTGGGCTTCCTGCTCCTGAACGCAACCTTGGAGAAGGGCTTTGGAGTTGCTCGCCAAATCCAAGCACTACTCAAGACACCCAAAAGAAATTTGCCGCCGCTAATAGGATGTTAATCTATACAAGGAGATCTTTTTGCCAGATGACTCCAGAGATATTCTGACTTCTCTTCAGCTCTCATGTTCGACCGATTCTTGAGTATGAATTGTCAGCATCCTATCCTTTCATGAAAGGTGAATGCGTACTGATAGAGAAAGTTCAGCGGCGGGGACCGAAATCCATCATCGGAACCTGTCTTACTCTCACCGGCTTCAAAGGATGAACTTTTTCTCCCTGGAGTATTGTTGTCGCCGTGGTAACTTGATTTACAGGCGACGTATTCTCCGAGGTGAGAGGTGGAACGAGATACGAGAGTTCTTTCTTATGTGTGCGGATAGTTCGACACAAGGCCATGGCATGAAGCTTTTTAAACCAAGGAGGCTTTGGGTTCGCTCTGACATAACTTCGTCAACACGTGTGGTCAATGACTGGAACAGTTTACCTGAGCTAGTCGTCAAAAAGCGGGATGTTTCAAATGATTGCTAGACATCTACTTGCTGGACAAGCATGGATCTTGCTGCCTTGACTGTGACCGCAATGGTCCCTGTGCCGCATCAACTCACATGATCCCTACAATGAGCGCGAAGTGATGGGGCTGAACAAGCTTTTTCTTCTGCTCTCTACAAACTAATGAACCAATTGTTAGTGAGCGGCGCTCAGCCTTACATTTTGATTAATTGCTACAGCTGTCGAGCAAATGCTCGTTGCTGGCTAGGAGAGCATAATGCTTTTATCTCAAGCCACTACAACTCATGGAACCACCGATTACATATGTCACACTGCACACCTTCTGATGAGTCGGTAACTTACTTAAGACATCCCGATTTTCCACATATGATCCCTGAGTCAACGGAAAGTAGACCCGGGGATCCAGGGAAGCTCTTTCGGACCATCATTGGTTCATTGGATGGTAGAGAGCAGAAGGAAGATCCTTTGTCAGCTCCTTCACTTCCCGATCATTGCAAAGATGGCCTGGGTCATTGCGGAACGAGATACCGCAAAGGACCACCATTGCTGTATTAGAGGCAGAAGAATCCCAGCGCACTCAGGTGAGAAACCAACAGTTGTTTGAAACGTTCCTCAGTCTCAACATCAACGATTGGTTCCAGCAACCAGTTCCAATCATTCACTATGCGGGTTGATAAGACCAGATTGAGCAGCACACGGAGATTCCTCAGTTTGAATGGTTTCAAGCGGTGGCCTAGTGTCGAACTCTCCGTGTTGAGTTGAAAGAAGTCCTGTAACTTGCACCCTAGTTCTCCTCTGAGAATACGTCGAGTGAATATCAAATCTCCGCGGTGACGGTGGTAACCTAGAGAGAACAAGTTCAGTCATGGAAATCGTAGTGGACAAGACAGGTCTAGCAACTCAGGGACGGATTTAGATCCACGCCGTTGAACGTTCTTTATCATATCACTTACGGATTTGGTGAGATGATAAGCAGCGGGTAGCACGTATTCGAGAATCGGGCGTACATGCGAGCCAAACTGGAGTCGGAAAAGCCCCGGGGTTAGAATAGAAAACTCTCTACGTATAGAATAGAACATCCTGTAGGCCGCGGCGACCCTCTTCTGGGTGCCTTGAATAGATTTGAAGTCTGATGACACTATCACTCCAAGATCCCTCTCTTGGAGTTGCGCTTCTGAACAAGGAACCACCAAGGTGGTAAATGCCAAATGGGTTAGATGCGCCAAAGACGATTTGCGGGCAACTGCCACTTAATCGATCAATCATGCGATAGACCGAGCGTAGATTGTAATCTCTCAGTGTCTTCAAGGCTAGGTACTTCCATCCACAGCTTTTGGTCGTCAGCGTAGATAAGACAATCCGTCTGAAGAGTGGACGGTAAGTCGTTGATGAAGATATTGAAAAGTACGGGACCTGGGACAGAGCCCTGTGAGACTCCACTCGTCATGAGAACAGGGGCGGAAATGTGTGTCATTCACCTTCACTTGAATGGAGCGGTCCTTTGGGAAGTCGGAGACCCAAGATAGGTTCCAAGAAATACCGATTCCTTGGAGTTTAAACAGAAGTCTTTCATGAGGGAGTTTGTCAAAGACTTGGCTAAAGTCAGCAACCACAATGTCCAAACGTTTGCCGGAGTCTAGCGACTTTGCCCAGGTCTCCTTAGGAACGAGCAAGTTCGAGATACACGAGCGTGCTTTTCGGAACCCATGATGGATATAAGAAATGACAATCTGTCATCCAAGATGAAGATGGATCCGTTCGATAACTTTACACACATATTGACGTCAAACAGATTGGACGATAATTGGCTGAATCATGTAAACTTCCTCCTTTGTAGATGGGTTTCATGATACCCACTTTGCAAGCTAACGGCCAGCTTCTAGTGAGCGACGAAAAACTTGACGTATGGGTGAAACTATGTACTCCACCACAGTTCTGCAGAACGAAGGATGCAATCCATCAGGGCCGGGTGAACTGTACGGAGCTAACTCAAGAAGTTTCATCACAAAAGCAGTGTTAATAGCTACTTGGGCCAACGAAGATGGAAAGGGGGTACGGCTCTGACACTAAATAGTGTTTCTTTCGCGTAAACAGAAGCGTATTTCTTAGCCAAATGACTAGCTTTCTCAGCATCCTCGTGAAGTAAAGCTTGATGATCACAGGGATGCAATTACCAGCTCTAGTGCTTCTTTTCAAATAAGAGTAGGGCATGTTTGGCGCAATGCTGGAGTGTTGTGTCAATGCTACTTCGTATTGTCGGCCTTCATGACGCTTCATTGCGACACAAACATTGCTGACAGTCTTGTATTGAGAGAAATCGATTTCTGATTGAGATTGTCTAAAGCGGTCCCATAATTTGCGTCTTCTATTCATAGTTGCCCTCAATTCTCGATCCATCCAAGGTGGACCTCTAGTGAAGGGCTTTCGATGGGACGAGGGAACGACCTGCACAATTAGGGACGTTATTTTGGAGAGTACAAGATTCCACGTATCGTCGAGGTGAATGTGTTCAGGGATACCCCAATCTGTAGCGCTTGCGGCCGTTTGCAGACGGAGTGGATCGGCACGCCAAAATCCCGGTCGGTGACCACTGTGGCTATGGACCGTGAGACGGCGTGCTAAGTGGAATGAACCAACAATGATTGCTCTTTCCTATGTGTTGAACAAAGGTTAAGTTCGTGACATCCGAATCGACCGTGGAGAGCACGAGATCTAGGATGTGCGGAGTCTAGTCAGGGAAAATACGATTATGCGTCAACACATGTTGAACGAGGCTGCAGTCGAGAGCGGTTGTAAGCAAGGTGGCATCAAAGGAGTCAGATCGGCGATCACTAAGAAGTAGGTACTAATCGATATCCGATGTACTGAAATCCCCCAAGAGTAGACAGTCTTTGCACCCACCGTGCATCTTTATCGAGGCCAACATGTGCGCTCCGGAGCCCGATGGCGCTCTGTAGACGACACCGACCAAGAGAGATCTGCATCCGTCATGAACACGGCACCGGAGGGCTTCGAAGTTGTTCACATAGTCACTGATTGCTTCAACTAAATGTACTTTGAGATCTGTCTTTCAGTAGAGAAGTACTCCACCATCTGACCTCACTCCATGGCGATCGGACCGGGAGAGAGGATATCCAGGGATAGACACTTCCGAGTCCGTGATATCCCCAGATTTCGGTAAAGGCCATCAATACTGAACCAGTCTTCGTAGTAAGCAAATGCATTTCATCCAGCTTATTTCTTATACTGTGCACATTGGCAGATAGAAGGCGTAGTCCGTTTTTATGCTTTACTGTCTGGGTGACGAGAATCGGCCTCCAGCGAGCTCTTGTGATCTTCCAAACTACGCGAAAATTTACGATATGCATGTAGGTTTCATCACCCGCTCGGCGCGTTCGTAGCTGCTTTACAGCCTACTTCATCGTAATTCGGTTCTTGGGAGAGAGGTCTCGTAACACGTGGAACGGTTCACACTTGAGACGCAGAGTCCGTCGCAGGATGCGTCTGCACTCTTCTTCGTTTCCGCAATCTTGAGGGGGCGAACCTTGGAGAGATTCTCCTGCTTCTTACCGAGACGGGATGCAGAGACAATGTTTATTTCCTGTTCGTCTGCATCAAACAGTAGAAAATTATCCGACCTAGCAGTATCTGATCATCCAATATTCTCTCCGCTGCGGTAGCCTTGTCCGATTCGGCCGCGTTCCAGATGATGAAACAACGGTCACGAGATGGTTGAATGCGCTCTGGGATTGGCGGCTTACGCAATGATGAATTTTCCTTTATCACTTTCTCCGGCTCAGACAGCCTGACGAGAACTAGCTTCCTTTGCGACTGAGAAGATGGAAACTCAGGTTTATTCAAAGGCTTCTTCTTAGCTTTGGTGACACATATCGTTGGATGGTGGCCACGCGACGCCAAGGTCGCCTTCTCCTTCACTACAGCCGCATATGACTTTGTCATAGGATCACTAGGCCGGATATGTGTCAATGGGTCCGAATGAGAAGTAGACGAGGCTAGGGCGGTTGCGACTTTAGGAGGGTCCCTGGGAGACGTGTTGCTGACCTTTCTGGCACGTTAAGCAGAAAGAGTGGAAGAACGTCTGCGTCCTGATGAGCACCTGGTGTCGAGGCGCACAGCTTCCCACAGACCCCTAGCAGCAGCAGCAGCAGCAGCAGCCAACTCGGTACCGACACACTCTGACCAAACCATCCTCAGACGGTTCACCACCGAACTATCTGCCACATTGCCTGGAGTAATAAATAAATAAATGGTATATTCCTCGGTGATTCGAGTTGCAGTCCAACGATGTGGTCTGATCAATGTGTACAACAGGATCGCAAAATTAATCAATTTGTTCACGCTTTTTACAATGGATCCAAAACAGGTACTAAAGTAATTGGCAGGATTAAGGCATTAAAAAATTAAAAAGCCAGGAACAATAACATATGCAGGTTTAAACAGATGTCCAGTTAAAGTAATACGGCCACTCGTGGAACCATCCCCAGGGGACCTGCTTCCATTAAAGGTATTCCCTCGAAAGGTTTCGCCCGCACTTCCATGTAATAACTGACCGCGTGCCGGTGTGGCATAGTAGCATATGAGCCATAAATAAATAAATAAATAAACGTTTTATTCCTCAGCAGTGCGAGGCAAAGACCAATTGGGTGGTCTTATCAACATGTACAACGTGATCGCATAATATAGTTAATTGTTCGTCTTTTGATCAAAGGTTCCCATAAGGGTTTTGAAATGATTAGCAGTCAATAGGCCAGTCACAATTTGATGGAAATTCTTGGCGAGTTACGACGATGGTGCAGAGACATCAGCTTGGAAGGAGTAGTGCATCAACGAACCAGTGCGTCAAAGGAGAAAATAGAATTGGTTAAACGGAATAATAGGAGTAAGATCGTTCTCAAATATATACTCAAGAATGCAATTATATGTAGGTAATCTTATATTATTGAAACGAATAGAGGATATGGTGAATTTCATACGTATCCAGGACCTTTCTCATACAAATCCTCTAGAGTCACCGTTTGGCTTAGTGTTGACCAGATGTTTGCAACAGTCAGGTGAATATTAATCATGCGTCTGAATTGTGCATAGGTAGTGCAGTTGCTAACACTCGATGGAAGTTTGTTCCATATTAACGCATATTTTACAGAGAAAATTTTGAACGGAGCTTTGTGCGAGACTTTGGTATTTTCACTGTGCGCTCGCTGTTTCTTAGTTCATAGCGCATACGAGTCTGAAACTCGAGTTGTGGCTGAGCAGTGAAGGTCAATCCGAATAGTAAGCGGTATAAAAGGCACAGATTAAGTTTGAGTCTGCGTAGCCATAGCGGCTCCAGATTTAGCGCCTCGCAACGCTCGCGGTATGTCATAGTATTAGGCATGTTCAGAAACCATTTTGTGAATGATCGTTGAATGTTTTCTAGTGCTATAATATCCACTTTTCTCAGATTACTATGCACTATCGTACAGTACTCAAGTTTCGGCCTAACACATATTTTAAAGGCTTGAAGTCTGGAATCCCTCAAAATAAGAGTTCGACTTATATAGGCGATCACTTTTCTGGCAGAAGCCTGCAAGAATATAACATGCTCTAAAAAGTTAAATGAGGCAGAATATCTTAGACCAAGGTCTCGGACTGCGCCACACACAGGAATAGGGGTATCGTTTAAAGTAAGGATGTTCAGAGAAGGGCCACAGCCGTAGTACAATAGATTACTCTTGTCCGTGGCAAAGTGCAGCTTCCAGGAGTTACTCCAGAGCTCCAATGCGGACAAGTCAGACTGAATATAGGCTAAGTTAGGACTACATTGCCCAGGGGTGGAACAATACACAATTTTAACATCATCTGCGAAAAGATACGGCTTTCCATACGAGATTTCGTCGAGGAGATTGTTGAAATAGATTAAGAATAAAAGCGGGCCTAGCACGCTACCTTGAATCACTCCACTAGAGATTGTAGTGGCTTAAGATGTAAAGTTACCGATTTTGACTACTTGCTTTCTACGCTCGAGGTAGGAAGACAACCAGTCTAGAAGCGAATTAGTGATACCATAGGACTTAAGCTTCAGCAGCAATAAATTGTGTGGGACACGGTCAAAAGCCTTTTGGATATCAAGAAATATTACGATGATAGCACTTCCGGCGTCTCTTGCTCTAGTCACATAATCAAGGTAATCTAACTGGCAGGTAGTGCACGACCTACCTTTCAAAAAACCGTGTTGATGTTTACTGAGTAGGCTCATAGAACTCAAATATTCTATTATGCGTTCTTTAACTATCCTCTCCATGATTCTGGAAATAATAGATGTGTGGTGGATTGGGCGGTAATTTTTTACATCTTGCATAGATCCGCTTTTGTGCCTTGGTATTATAGTTGATTGTTTCCAGTGTATAGGATACTCCCCATTGAACATGGAAAGTGTAAATACATTAAGCAAAAACAGGTGGATGTCTGGACCTCTGTGCTTTACCAGTATTGGAGGGATGTTGTCAGGGCCTGGTGAGCATGATGGCCGAACTAATCTGAGTTGGCGACATGTCACTAAGTGTAAATTCAACAGTTTGGAGTGTATTACTCCCTCTGTGTATCAGCTTGAGCTGAGGATCATCTTTCGCATTAGCGCCATAAGTAGACATAAAGTAGTCATTGAAGATCGAACATATGATTGCACCGTCGGTTATGGCAGTTCCATCAGAGTTTACAATGGTGTTTATACAACTTGATTTTCTATTCTGCCTACGGTCCAAAAGTTTTGAGATGCAGCCTACCACATTGGCGCCCTTCAGTGCCATTACTTCCTCAGAGCATAGCATTTTGTGGTGGTCTTGGTATAACGCTGTAAGCAATCTGGTGTGGAGCATCAGCAGAGTAAAATCGTTAGTTTTCCTAAATTTTTTCTTTATTTTATAAAGTTTAGTGGCTACCTTTTTTGAGATGCCTGCAGGAGCAGCAGTCCTTTTCAACTTCTTGGTACATTCTGGAGCTACAGCTTCAACACAAAGCTGAATGCGGTGGTAGAATTCATTACAAGCAATTTGTACATTCGGTGCTAAGAAGAATGGATCCCAATAAGAAGACCTTATAAGATCCGAGAAAATTGACCAATTCACAGAAGAGAATGGGCGATAATTTATCACTGATTCTGTCGGTTTAGAAAGAATTTGGAAAGAACAACCAACAATGTTATGATCACTACCCGGCAACTTGTCACTGATGTATGTGGACACATGCGAACATCCCATCGTAAATATTAGATCAAGTGTGTTTCCAAGCCGTGTAGGTTCTGTGACGTGCTGTACCCATCCCAGTCGATCAAGAGTAGACATAAAAGGATTGTGTTTTTGTGGTTTATTGTTAAGGGACCACGGGATTTCGGGCATATTAAAATCCCCAGCGATTATTTTGTTAGTGTGTGAGAGGTCAGCAATAAGAGAGAAAGTGTCCAACAAGTCATCAGTCACGGTGAGTGTAGACAATGGGGGTCTGTAAATACAACCTACTAAGAGATTTGTTGGATTAATAGAAATTGTAATCCACACCGAATCAGGAAGTCCAAACTCCGCCGAGGGTAGATTATACTTCAAAAATCGACCGCTCCGTGCACAGGTAGCCCTGAGGTCAATTCCGTGGCGCGCCGCGTCACGTTATGCCGCAGGTTCCAACAGGCGCACACGCACAAATCCGGCCCAACAAAGAGATTTGCGTGCGTTCGATAGAGCGTGCGTTCGATAGAGCGCGATTCACAATGCGACGTGGGAGATCTTGGTCAAACAAGGCGGTGTATGAAAATATAATTGCTTCTAGTTGCCTTGTGCAGCTACCAACAGCGTTTGGTTTAGGTCTCTTGAAGAAGACCTAGCAGTAAGCTTTCTGATAAGTCCAAAAAACTTGATAAAGGCAGAAAACTGGTGCACTTGTAGGCAAACGGCCGTGCTGAAACACAGTCAAAATTGAAAACCAGCTTTTGACGTTGATCCCTTTATAGTACCGTCAAGAAAGCTTGCGCAATGGGTAGACCTGATCGAGCCCGATTGAATGAGTGTACCCAGGTCGATGTGCGAAGAAATTTGAATCCGGAAACTTGAGAAGACCGGAGCAACGAAATAATCCCGACCAGCACGGCGAGTGACACATGTCATATGTTCTGTTCTTTTTAGGGCTGCTTTGATACATGTATTATGAGCGATGAAGCCTCAGCCCAGTCCGCCATGCGAATCATTCAATTATGGCACTTTTTATACGCCAGTCAATTTGTAGCTATGTGCCTTGCATAGGTAGTATTTTATAATTTGGAGGCTATAATCTGTCACCACAGGAGATCAGCCCAGTAGTGGCCAACAATGAAATAAGGAAGAATGTAGCAAAGAAGAATTATGTGAAAGAGGTACTATACCGTTAACGTAAAAAATAGGCAGGTATGTTTTTACCTCGGCGTAGAAATGGATCGAGCCGATCATACGATCAGTGTGGCATGACAACCAGATAACTGTGCGAGTTGTTCATAGGCAAAAGTCACAAAGGGAATCAGTTATTGCCACCACTGAACTCAAGTGTATGTTTCAGGACTGTTAACTTCAGAAAAGAAGGGGAAATGATTAACAATTCAGAACAAATGTAGGGAAGGGGATCGCAGAACAATATTAGAAATTAATCAATTTGCGGGGAAAATTACGAAAATAGTTCCGACACATTCCAACCTTCAGTCTTTCAACGAACCAGGCGCCAGCACCCATCTGTGCTTCGAAGACCCACACCTTGCTTCCCCAACCACCAACCTTAGCGGCTCCACTCCTCGGAACCAAAGAAACGGTGCACTGCCAGTCATCTGTTGACAGGCAGCATTCTAGTTACTTCCATGCTCATCACTCAAACGGACCTCGCCTCTATCTTAACGAACACACAAGACCTTATGCCTAAACTTCCGAAGCTCCAATCCCGACTTCTGTCAACGCCAACGGACCAAATAGCCATAACGTAAACCTGGCTCTCCCACGACATAAGCGACGGTAAAATCCAACTTCCTCACATATCAGTTCTCCGCTCTGACCTCGCAAATCTAGGTGGCGGTGTCGCACTGTACTGCAACATCTCCCACAGTTGCAGCATTTTAACAAACACTACCTCCAGTCTCCAGACACCATGTGGTGCGAGGTCGTACTAACCGCCAAACATCCCAGCTGTCTTAGTAACATTCACCGCCCCCTAACAAATCCCCAGAGAAGGTCGCACGACTACTACACGACGTGCACCTTATGTTATCCCACAAGCGCACACACTTTCTTCTCATAGGAGATTTCAACCTGCCCCATCTATTTCACTCTGTCCCGTCTACTGACTCCTTTACCTCCGGCATTATTGATCTTCTTCAAACGGCCCCGTTGTACAACCATAACCATCAGCCGACCAGATTCCGATCCAACAACCATCCATCCCTGCTAGATCTCATCCTCACTAACGAAGAACTGATGGTTTAGCAGGTTGAGTATTAGGCACCTTTGGGGCTCAGAGACCACTGCGTCCTCCGACTCGATTTTATATGCTTCGCCGAAAAACCTGTCAGTACACCAACTTATGCCAAACGCTGGACTGATTAAGGAAAGTTGAACCTTCTCATTTCCGCCAACAGCTGGTCACCCGAGCCTTAATCCAGTGCCGACAGTGTGGGGTCAACCTTTTGCCTTACCCTCCACTCTGCTCCACTAAGACGACCTGCAAACAAGTTTCCACAGGGGAGAGACGCCGAGCACTCATCCGAAGTCGTACATGGAAGTGGATTTCCTCCAGAGACAAGGCATAGAGAAAATATCGCTCCCATCCGTAAACAATGCGTCCATCTGGTACGCGAAGATAAGAGTGAGCATCAGCATCAGGTTATGCCTAAATTTACATTCAATCCCAAAGCCTTGTATATTCATGTCAACCGTCTTCGACAAGTCAATTACGGTGTCAGTGCACTGCTGACCCCCACAGGGCTCACACAGTCAGCGAACGAAGCAGCAGAAGTCTTGTGCCAGCAGGATCCATCCACATTCTCCGCTCCAACAATGCATACAACGACAGTACCTTCTTCGGTCTGACCCCCAACTTCCCTGACGACTGTTCATTTCCCTTCGGAGTAGGTCCTGGCAAAACTCAAATCCCTGCGGCTAACGGCCTCGTCTGGCACTGATGGTTCCCACCTAAGGCTCTTGCGAGCGTGCCCTGCAGCTCTAGCTTTACCCCTAGCGGAGCTGTTCACCCACTTCTTCTCGCAAGGCAAGGTTTCCAATGATTGGAAATGTGGGACTATTGCACCAATCTACAAAGGCGGTACTCGCAAAGACCCGACCAATTACCGACCGATAACTCTCCTCTCTACGATCTCCAAACTGATGGAATCGATCGTCTCAGACGCTTTAATGGACCACATGGAGGCCCAGAAACTGCTCTCCCATTGCCAGCACGGTTTCCGGCTGCAACGGTCATGCCTGAGTAACCTGCTACTTGGCAGGGATAGCTGGACAACAGCTGCCGACTCTGGCCTGCAAACGCATGTTATCTTCTTGGATTTCGCCAAAGCCTTCGACAAAGTCGATCACCACATTCTACTACAGAAACTATTGTCTTACGGCGTTTCAGGGCATTGATGGACTGGATCCGGAACTACCTTCAAAACCGTACCGTCCAAGTACGCGTCGACGGAGTGTCGTCCCCCCACATCCTTGAAACAAGCGGTTCCACAGGGGTCTGTTCTCGGACCGGACCTCTTCCTAGCCTTCATTGACGACGTCACACCGTAAGTAGAGTCTTCGCTACTGCTATATGCAGATGACGTGAAGCTATGGTGCACAATTAACGTTCCGGATGATGCCCACGCACTTCCGATGGACCTCGACCGCCTACATCAGTAGTCCATAGAAAACAACCTACCATTTAACGCTTCGAAATGGCGCGTCCTTTCTACTCCCCCTTCCGCTTTTGCTCCTATATATTAACTGGAAGCGTCTATCCTCCAGATCTCTTCAGCCGAAATAGACTTGGGTATCATTACCCAGACGAGCCTTTCCGTATCCGCTTCCTGCCGGAAATCAGCAGCTGTTGCTAACCGCATGGTGGGATTGCCGAAACGAGCTTTCGGTCAAATTGCCCCTAACAATTTCCGCCTCCTCATCAACGCTTTTCTTCGACCCCACTTGGAGTTTGCTATTCAGGCTTAGGGGCCCTGGTTGTTAAAGGACCAACGTATACTCGAAGCCCCACAACATCGAGCAACAAATCTGGTCCGAGGTCTCAAGCACCTAAATTATCTACGACTTCACTGCCTAAGTCTATACTCGCTTAAGTACCGACGTCTCCGAGACAACCTGATCGTTGTATTTATGATCTTTTCCAACTGGACATCCCTGTCGCCACCTACTCACACTGCACCAATCGTGCTCCCACCTACGGGGCCACGCACTGAGGCTCACACATCAGCATAGTTGGCTGAACTACAGACGACACTACTTCGCTTCGCGAATCTGCCGATCGTGGAATGCTCTGCTTGCCGATATAGTCTTGGCAACCACTATGGCGGATTCTAAGACCCGCCCGGACTGTCATCTGGCCGAGCTACACCGCGATATTCCCTGATATAATTACCTTCTACCTGATGGGTTTCTTTCTTTTTTCTCTTCTACCTAATTCCTTTCCGTAGCCGTTTCGTAGGGCGTGGTGGGATGTCACGCTTTGAGCCGGCGTGCATTCTGTTTAAATGCTGCATAAGCCTGATGAGGATACGGCTAACGCGCGAATCCAACCCGATATAAGGTTGCTTGGCCTTTCATCAGAGCCGAACCGAACTCCTTTTACCCTATGGATCATGTAAAGCTCAATGTTCCAATTTAGGATGTTGTGGTGGCAGACGCTTTGCCAACGGATATCACTA
>CALYDF020001210.1:0-100025 GCA_944474145.2 Dicrocoelium dendriticum
AAGCACTACTCATTCATTCCGCCTTGGTGCGCTGCTGTGACATACGATTTGGTATTGGACTTTCGGATTGAGGTAATTAATCTTCCTAGCCTAGTGATACAGCTCTTACAAAGACTACATGATCTACCATATGTGCTAGTCTGTCACAATTCCACGTCAGTTCAGTGACATTACGGTAAACCGTGAGCATATCCAAAACGAAATTGATCGCACGTATCTTTTTACTACTTTGTATAAAATTAGACTAGCGAATTACAAATGTACTTATTACTACCATTAAAGCATGCTATCCTATGCCATCTTTACACATTCACACTTCCATGTAATGCTCAATTTTTGATGACAAAGTCCTAGAGTTCTATTGAGAGGTAGTGTATTCCACGTTAACCACTAATTTATTTACTTATCGTGAATCTCCTTCGCATCTAGTGTCTAGCCATGGTGCCTAATGCTAAACGTTTTCCGTTTGCTTGCTAATGAATCTCACACACCTTGGCTGGAATGCATTCACCCCCTAGTGCACACAAACAATTCGAAAACTCTACTCGGGGTAAAGTGATTGGCAGCCAAGGGCTTGAAGGCGTCATTGATACATGTGATATCAGTAGGATAATAAGTACTTGAGATTTCGTCAGGTTTTTTCAACAGAAATATTAATGGCTTCATGTTGGTGTTAGGTTTGACCCAACAGGAATTTACCTACATTTATCCGAAGCAAAATTTCACATGAGGACGGTATATGGTTTGATGGTGTGACCTATCAGTCTGTAAAGGCAAGGGAATGGAGGTTCACCTGGAACGTAAAGCGCATGTAAGCTTCAGCCTAAACAGCTGATATTGAAATTTAAGTAGTTAAACGAGAGAACACTTTTTAGGATTAAGTATTCGCAGAACATAGCCGGTGCATTTAAGTTGAATGCATGTAAAATGATTGGTTTGATATAGTATTGTTAGAAATAAATCCACTACTGTTTGGAACCCGAAAATTATGCAAAATTAAATGAAGCTTGATTATTTTGAGCAAAATTCGTAACCGATTTCGTATGCTAGAATAATGATTCCGTTCTGTGTCTACACCCAGCTAAAAATACGCATTGAACTTGTTCACGTATGTAAATGTTCCTAAAAGCATCCGACAAAATTAACTACAATTTCACTATCACACAAATCCAATGTTTATGGGAGCCGCCCTAGAAAACTGGTTTAATTTATTTTAATGTTGCATTTTCTTTGGCGTACAGAAAAGTGGCAACAACTGCAAAAGCTGAATTTTAATGAGTAGACTCCGTGTGCTCTAATGAGTGGCTTGCACAGAATTTGACGAATCATATTTCGTGAAGTGTACTAGCATGGCTTGTATTTTTTGCTGTATGTGAATTCTCGCGTTTGTTAGCTGATAAATCGATGGTACTAATACTGCTCGTGTATGGCTAGCAATAAATTTTATCTATCTATATATAACGCATTTAAGAGATGAATTGTAAGAAGACTTTTAAAGATTGTTAAAAAAATAAGTATTTTTAATAAATAAGTAAATCATGGATCGAAACAATGAGTAGTAGCGCTTCACTGCATCTGCTAAACGCAGCTCCTCTCTACTTGTATACCTTGCGCGAACAAACCGCTTCCTGGTTCGTGTTTTGCTACAATTTTAAAACCCGGAACCAATTAATTAGGTAAGTTCTCTTACGACTAGGAAAGCGGACATGCGCTGCACTCGATCATCCGCAAGATTTGGCTACACACAAAGCTTGCTTGTTTAACCACTCTTGTTAAAGTCTGTTGGAACTTCGGACAGTGGTGAGTACACAGTCGTGTTCCTATCCAAATGCGACAGCTCCAGCCGGTGCAGCCCAGACCGTACGCACCGGCACAGGAGAATGGATTACTACTCGCACATACTCGATTTTTCGCACCGACAGCAACACGTCGTTAATTCAAGTGCAAGTTTTGCGGTCCGTACCATACATAGAACCGACAGGAGATTACAAACTGGATACAATGATATGAATAAGGAAAGAAGATGGACCTAATTCAGCCCGAAATACTTAAAGCCACCGACTCTTCGTTGCAACGAGCAGCTTGTCTGCCTGTGTCATCATGATCAGCTTCATGACCTTTGACATTTGATCTTCTTCAACAGGAAATACCGGTCTATCCTTTACGCTACCTGTTATCAACGGATGTAACATAGAAGTCGGACGTCCAGTTCGTTATACAAATTTGTTATCTTTTGGTTAGATTCCCCAAAGCAAGTATGTATAGTATTTGCCCGATATCCATAGAATTACAAACATTTTCCAAAATCTAAAAACAACAGCTAATAAATTTGATGGTGCCAAGAATAACAACATTTCCTAAACAAAACTTTCAAGCATCAACTTATTTTGCTTTGCATTCATTTGCCTTCATATATCTGTAAATATATACTATCTCATTTGCTTTGTTTCCAGGTAAATTCATCTGTCCCTTGTATATTTTCGCTGGATCCTCGCACGTAAACTCGAGAAACAACAGAATTTCCGCGCTGACAGCAATGAAAATCTTTACATGCTATATTTTACTTACATTTTCTCCGCTTCGACATCATAAATACAACATGGCAAAACGGGTTTAAGTCTAATCATCTTATGCTTCCATAACAGGTGGGTATTTGTGGTGGTATATTTTCGTGGAAATGTAATTGGCGACAAATATTCCTCATGCAGATTACCGGACTGTTTATCTAAACCCTTTTGAGGTTGGACAACATAGCAATCCGGGGATTATATCCGTTTACTTAAACCTGCGTTGTAAAATATTGTTTAGAAATAAGATTTCATTGTACATTTTCATAATCATTACGAAATGTAGGTCGGCAGGTTGAGTTTAATTTTTACCGAAAATATATCTTAACCCTGAACTGTTTTCTGGCCTTGATTCATTTGAGTTTAATTGTTTGAATAGAGCGACGCCATCTTTTAGCGTGTGGATTAGTCTTCCTCGCGTGACAGCTTCATGTACAACAATCTTTCTAATTTGGCAATAAGGTAACAGAACACCAGGCTATAGATTACCGTATAAAATAAAAGGGTATCTACATTCCAGCTGCAATTTGAATGCAATCAAGTTTTACACTAACATGACGCTTTTCATAAAAACTGTACAGAACCATCGTTTTGCAAGCCGTTATATCCGAATATGTATACTGTATTATGGAGAATCAAGGAATTACGCAGTGGATGATTGATGCAACCTCAATACAAATAGAAGTCCTTCGGAGCTATTGGTTAAGTACATTTATTATCCAGGTAACTTAGCAAGAGCCGAAAGCCAAGGAACTATTTCAACGATATATCCATGACAGGACATTTGGTTGTACTGAAATTCCACATTGACGGATTGACAGCTACATTTAGATTGTAAAGCTATGCTTGTTTGCAGCCAGCTCCCAAATCAAATAGTCGTCCACATGTCGGGAAAAACATCCGACTGATGATTTATCCTGTTGGGAATCACTAGTAGTGCGCAACCATCGGATCCGTCAGAATTCGAACCCATGACCACAAGCGGATTGAACCGCCAGTCAGCAGCTTATGCCACTGGGCCACGGGGGACAGCTTCGGACCGTCATGCTTTACAAGCTGACTGCGATATAGCGCGTCTTATTTTGCACTGCCATGCAAGTTACAAACGTTGCAAATGACGGGGTTTTCCCCGTTGGCTCATGTCCTCTTCAACGTTTGTAACACATGGAAGTGGATGATAAGACGCGCTACATCGCAGTTAGCTTGTAAATCATGAGAGTGCGAAGCTGTCCTCCGTGAACTAGTAGCATAGGCTGCTGACTGGCTGTGCAAGCCGCTTGTGTTCATGGGTTTTCATTCTGAGGGATCAGATGGATGCGCACTACTGGTGATGCCTAACAGCATAAAACATCAGTCTAGTGCTTTTTCGGACATATGGTCAACTATTTAATTTAGAAGCTGGCTGTGATGGACCTAATTACACGTATATATATATAATATATATATATATATATATATAAATATTTATATATATGGCAGTCTGTCTCATTGAGTCATTCAAGTTAGGCAATCAACATGCGATAGTACACTATCGGTGTCTATAAAATAAGAATGCATCGGTACGTCGTCGGAAACATTTATCCTAGTCTTATAAGATACACTCACAAGAAACGGTTACAAATGCGGATAAATGTAGGTTGGATGACTATGTCCGTTTGCCTGTTACTTCTTAAAATAGGTGTGATTTGTTCTGTAAATAACAGGTAGAAGTTGTCCTATCTTGCTAAGTATATCATTGCAAGTAAATCGATTGTATATTTGCTAACAATGTGCATTACAGTAAGAGCTATATTTGTTCCAACGTCTTCTGTATAAATTAATTTTTCCGCTAATTTAACACTTGTATATTTTTGGCCCTGTAAATGTTTTCTCCTAGACTGATTTTACCTCGGATCCGGAGTTGTTATACAGTGCAGTTTCTAAATCACTGCTCGTTTCATATCTTTATAAAATGCGCGAACCGCGTTACCAGACTGAATAGTAAACGTAAATAAAGAAGTATATTTTGCCACAAGCTAGTTGGGCTGATAACTGTGGTTAACTATTTACGTAGCTAAAGCTAAAATTAATCATCAAAACTTTGGCCCATATTTAACGTTATGAGAAAGATATATATATATATATATATATATATATATATATTTGTCACGTACACATAAAAGTGTTGCCAATTTAACCTTTCCTAATGCTTCAAAATTTGCAGGATTGAAGAGTTACAACAATATTACTCTCAGCATAATATTTGCTAGTGCATATTAAAAGTCTGCAGAAATAAATCTAGTAAACTGTAATTATCCCATGTTAATCAAAGGATTAGCTTTTTTTCTTAATTGATTATAAGTAATATCGCAATTTTAGGAAGTTCTGAACGGTACATTTTAGCACAAGAAACAGAATTTGCATTCAAAATACTCAGATACTAAATACCTAACTCAAAACCTTTGTCGGAATGCAAATCATGGTATTTTATGAAACACTCGAACAAGAATTAACTTAGATCACACAAGTTGTAATCGGAATACTTCTAGATCGGATTATCTGCTTGCATCAAGGCGGAATTTATAACGCAGTGTAAGAGAACGCCGAAACCGTATTAAACCAAATCGCTATTCTACTACGTGTAATACTTCAAAAATACACAAACAATAATTCACAGTTCGAAAGAAATCACAACAAATAATCCTCGATTGGCCTTCGTCATCGGAATTTAACTTACAGCCGAAGTCCTCTTAACTAAATTTGAGTTCCAGTACCTCAGCTTCGTTGGATAATTCTAAGTAGATTTTTGGGGTCAATTTGAATTACGGAATACAAGCAAGAGTGGCTGCTTAACTTTTTCGACTTCAATACGTGCGGCATTTCACTCTTCGAATTGATGTGGCGCAGACAATTCAGTTGGACTTTGCTTGTGGTAGTAAAATGCGACGGATGACAAATTCTTCCTTAACCCAATGGGTTCAAGAACTAGACTTCCCAAGCATTCGCCACTGAGGTTTCGCAGCAACTGTGGAGCAAATAATTCAAACGTGTAAACATTGCCCTGTATGCACACCATGTTTATGCCATAAGCGGCTTCAGAGTTCAGGGTGTTAAAATCTACCAAGCCTTTATCTTGACTGAAGAAAATTTGCATGGTTGATTTATACAAAACATTATACGATAACCCTGTCATGTTGACAGCAGCGAGTAAGCAACTAAGGTGTAGAGTCAGATGACGCACGCTTTTCACGTCAACATGAGGAAGGTAGTTTTTGACAGTGTAGGTAGATGCATCAATGTTTGTCTTTACTGCCTTCCTGCGAACAGTGTCAGTTGTTTTGTGTGGATTGGCGATAATCAAGCAGATGTCAACGTTTATCTATTAGGACGTGGGGAGATTGCCAATAAATAAACATTAGCAGTCTGTGTGCGAAAGATCCTCGAGAATTGTTTTGAATGACAAGTAGAAAAATATCACCATTAGTGTCAAACATTGGACGACAGTTCACTTGAAGGTATGCTTCAAGCAGAGTCAACTCATTCATCGAAGTGGTTTATAACGTTGACTACGCTTGTGATTATGCATCGTGTTGAATCTCAAATACATTGGGGTCGCGGCAACCATCTAACAAATAACATGATTATCAACTGTGTGTTCAGTTCTTTCTATTCCCTAACAACTTTATTTTTATTTCTTTAGGCTGGATATAACTAATGTCAATAGCGTTGAAATGGGCTCACTCTTGAAAACCCAACACATACATTTTAGCCTTGGCCAATTGTTTTATTGAAAGCGTTGTGCAGTTATCCGAGCTCCATACTTTTATGTAGGTGAATTTAATCAATTAGTTTTCTACTTTTTATGTTGGACACATTGTTGCTCAATTATATAATCATTTCGAGAAGCAAATTATCGATGTAAGACTTCACCGGCGTAAAGCTGTATGCTAGCTGCAAAAAACTTCAGGGATACTTCACGAATCCATTCAAATTATGTTATACGGCAATAGAGCATTAGGAGGTCAGTAGTAACTCAATAAGGGAAAACTCCATGATAACGAAATAACTATGTTCAAGGGACGACATGTTTAACTCTGTTGAATGGTAAATAGTGTAATCTCTAATTTCCGACGAATGATATTTTTACTCTTGGCAGCAGCTAGATTTCTCCAATCCTCCTCCCTAATATTCCAGCCTGTAGATTCATATACGGTTGATGTATATTGGCATCCGCATATGGCTGTGGGAAAATTACCTCAGAAATCACAACGGCTCCCACTCAATTGATTAAACATAGCACTGTGCCCGGAAAGCGATATGCATTATATTTCTTCGTTGACGGAAAAGTCCAAAGATTTTTATGTAGGTAGTTTAGGTTTGACAACCTCAGATAACATGCCTATTTATCAACCGGTTTATTTATTGTTGCGCTGCATTTAATATAAACTGTTTCATATTCTCGCAGAGTAAAATAGCTACCCGTTTAATATTGTTAATGACCTAGGGCTTAGTAAATAGGTGATCTGTCAACAGGATCAAAAACATTACGACCAAAATTGTGCATTATGGTGTTTTTGTTTTATCATTTCGTTGTGCATTGCTACCCTTACGATAGAACGCCACATCGCTTTTTCTTCTTACCTAAATATTTATCAGCACTGGCAATGACGATTAAAACACACACATCGGTTGACATGTCTTACCTGGACAGATAAAATATTTTCAATCCGTCTTCATCTTCGACGTTTAATGAACCCTGCGCAAAGACGAGTGTGGTCTAGGTATAATGGAGTACTGTCAGGTGCACGACACAAGTAAACAATGGGTATTTAAAATATAGATCGAAAACTTTCTCTTTAAGCAGCGCCTTCAGTTTCAAGTTCGAGGTTCATTTTCTGATCTAATTGGTGGGGACTGTGGTTTTCCACAAGGGTCGGTTATTCTTACGCTTGATAACGAGATTGCGAGTGTCATCAAGTCAC
This sequence comes from Dicrocoelium dendriticum, assembly GCA_944474145.2. Taxonomy (NCBI): domain Eukaryota; kingdom Metazoa; phylum Platyhelminthes; class Trematoda; order Plagiorchiida; family Dicrocoeliidae; genus Dicrocoelium; species Dicrocoelium dendriticum. Next base: position 7,529 of record CALYDF020001210.1, read on the forward strand.
ATTTCCTAATTATGGCCTACGACAAGACTATATCGAGGACAATAGATAATAAGGAAGATCACGATATGTTGCAACGAGAATTAGGCTAAGCTTTTAAACTTTCAAATTTAACTATACTTTCGTTTAACACGGACAAGTGCAAAACCGTGCATGTCCGCCACAAGCCCACGTATGCATAAAAGCTTGGAGAATATATACTGAATACCGCATGAAAGGAGTTAGACCTATGGATAGTAATCCAAGAGAACCTCGGCTGTTAAGCGCAGTCTCTAAAGGCGTCTAAAACCGCGAACCAAAACCTTGTTCTGTTACAGAGAGCATGCAGTTGTTTTGATTCCACCATTTTTCCTCCAAAATGCTCAATAGGTATTTGAGACCCACGTAGAGTAAGTGATCCAGGCTCGGCAACACCGGTTAAAATGCGACATGGTTGCAATGGGGATCGCAAAGCAATGGGCAAAGAAAAAATATGATGGGTTTGTAGCCCCCGCAATACCATAGGCAACTAAAAGCCCTACAACTATACATCGGAAGATATCGCCGTCTAGGGATTGACCTCATGCTGACTATTTTGAAAAACCCTTCAAACGCTTGCTGCTACCTTGTGAATCTTAACTGAAAAACAGAATTGCGGGGTCATAAATTGAAACTTGCCAACCAATACAGTGGGCTTGATGGCGACCGGAATAACTATTCTCCCTTCCGGTTTGTTAGACTTGGAACGCTGTTTCGACTTCTGCCATTTTAGCGCACATGTTATTTATGTGTAATAAACGACTTGAGGATGCACTACATCATTTCATTTATTGATTTGCTTTCTCTTCATTGAGTGTGGACAAGACGCTTACAAACATTGTGCTCACCAACCCCAGGAAATCGGACTAGATGGATATACCGGTTTTAAAGTGCATATTATAGCGAGTCCATAGATTTGTTTTTCACTTTTTTAACTTTATGAGCTAACCTTATTCCCATAAACCATTCCACGAAAATTATCTAGCCCTTGCTTTTTTATTCGTATTATGTGAAATGTGTTCCCAACCCACTGTGCTTCGAACGGAGAGGCAACATCTATGCAACACTTCAAAACTTTTTTAGATTTGTATTTTGCCTCTATTCAATACATCGAACGACTGCACACATACGATGACATATCACATTTAAGAATCCTGAAATATCGTAAGTCAAATATTGTAATATTACATGAGAACGACAATGATATCCACGGTTGACAACTTTTATAACCTTTTTCGCCATATTTCGAAAGCGTTGTACAGAATCCATTTATACTTGCTCTATAATACAGTATTCAGTATACAGTATACAGTTATACATCATTCCAATTTTTCGTTCATTTAGAGGAACAAACATTATTGATGCTAAGGTGCTTAGGTGTTAAATGCCCAAATTTGCCATCCATTATAGAGAGTAAACGAATAATACTGGAACCGATAAAAGTGAAAGTACTGGATGTGCTTAGAGGAAACGGTTGAGCAAGTCCCGTTAATTAATGACATTTAGGCATTATGGGAATCGTTCATTAGGAACTCATATTTATCAAATCTAATTTGTCTTGCTGGAAGCTGCACATCATCTGCCTTCCGGTGCTCAAGGTTGCAGTAACTAAGGTATCACTGCTTATATTAAGCACATGCAATTTTTTGATGTAAAGAACATGCGACTTCGACTGAAAAGTGCGAAATATTATGTCAATTGTGAAAAACGTTGTTTGTGAAGTTATATTTATTAGACGTGTGAAAGTAATTTCCTGTTTCCCCACACTTCCGGATATCCCTGCCGGAAGAGCCCAATTTTTGACGATGATGAACTGGTCATGTTGGTTGGGAAGCCAGATACAATGCGAACATAAAAGCTAATAAAATCGCAAAAGTGAAAATGATAGTTTTCTTAAAGTTCGAGTCTTTATCAACTAATTATTGGCGCTGCAATTAAAACACACCGTGTTTGCATCGAGATTCTATAGCTCGCGCACACATTGAGATTTAAACACAATATTTGTGTGACAGGTATCAAAAAATAACGCATTCGATTTTAGTTCGCAATCAATTAACCTTGCTACCATAATGTCATTTCCTCTTTAACTGTAGTGGTAAACGCTTGCAGCACTTACCCATTGGCTTTCGTGTCTTAAATGCGGTTTAAAATTGGATGACCGTCTCAAGCTCTTAATCTGATTTATTACAAAATTGTCCCATGTTTGGAAGTTTGAGCGAGCAAAAATGAAAATATTGGTGTAGATTTTTATTAGCGATTGCATTGAAGGTTCGGTGTTTCCAACATAGAAGTGTCAGTAGACAGTCATAAATAGTTATCAATGAATTGTTTTAGAATTTCTTAATGTATTGCGCGATGCAGCGTGAATATAAATTGCGCATGACAATAGCTTGATTATCTGTCAACAGGCTCAATATTTTTAGTAACACAGAATGAGTTAAAACACCGTGATATTTTTAAACAGTCACAGGCACGCATATCTATAAATTCAATCTAATTGAGAATTTCGTAATAAAAATAAAAGTCGACTTTTGACGGCGAACTTAGAGGGTCTACTTGTAAACTGGGAACATTCGACTCAACCGTATTTACGTTATGATTGGACTCAGATTTATGATATTAGTTAGAATATATACTCTAACAATCCTAGGATTAACGCAGAAGCTCAATTAGCAAATACCTGGCCTTTGAAGCAAGCAAACCAAAGGGGAATTTTTTTCAACTGGCATGGATGAAATGTTTCCATCTCCTCAAATACCAAACTCATTCCTTTTGGTATTTGTATCAAAATATTTGTTTCTCAACGATGTCCTTAAGTAACTAGTAATGACTACGTAGTATGAGAGCACCAGCCAGCTACTTGCTCTTTCTTGTTAATTAACATTATTTCTGACATTTGGTTTGTAAGTGAGACGGCCGTCTAATTGACATACTCAATGTAAGTATGTAAACTAACGAAAATACATTTCTTCTTCAGGTTGCTGATTTGAAGATTTCAGATATTTTATTGAAGTGAAAACTCACCCCAGCTCATTACGTACCATCATAAAAATGCGACGCCTGAAGAATCTTCCAGAGATGTTTGAGGATTAGCCAAACTTGTTACAGGCCCAAGAACTGAAGCATGACGACGCAACCACTGTTTATAAGAAGAGCATTTTTGGTACTTGATTGTGGGAATGACAATATTTGCATTTTGCTCAGATAATTGAATTCATCTCTGAGTATTAAAGAATATTTGAAACAAATAATTAAATGAAAAGGGTTTGTGACGTAATCGCTTGGTTGCATTACGATAACCTGTTTCGTAATATGGGCTAGTTTACGCAATTTTGGTTCAAATGAAAATTTTGATTCCGTTTATTTCGCTTATGCCTCCTCAGTAACGTATTGCTAGTGATGTTGCGAGTGTTCCAAATGGTTCTCCGCTTATCATAATTTATTATCAGGTACGACCGTTATTTCTGGAATGCGTAGAATATTTATACAAACCAGCTATTTTATTATTAAACAACTGGTTTGTATATTAACTGAACAATTACAGCTGACATTCCACAAAGATGATCTGCTTTCGTTTTCATTTTACACACAGAAGAGCTACTCAGTGACTCTAAATAGTTAGTTTAGTAAAACAGATAGGAAAAGTTGCCTAAAAGCTATATGGTAATTTACACATTTAAAAATATTATTTAAGGATAATCTAACAGGAAAAGCTCCATTAGATCTATCATGCACTTAGATGCACCGATCGCAAGCGTTTAATATCACTGTCAACTTGTAACAATAGAGAGTGATGGCACGTCTTTTATCCGGAATGTGACAGCGTGTAGAAAATAATGGAAAACCGATAGCATTTTACCCCAGAATGTTAACACATGCTATAAGGAGAGCAATCAACAATAAAATTTCCAACTAGTGATACATGATTAACAAATAAAATATCAATTGGATTGTTTTCAACACAGCATATAGCCTGCTGATTGCACACACATTGTGCGGGTTATAAGATATATAAGGGCGTCCGTACTTATGATACTAGTTCCTTACTGATGGTTGTTAATAGAATATAACAACGTGTACAACATGACTACAGTTTGACTGGTTGGTCTGGTAGAACCAGAACAATATGCATTTCTTCCATAACTGCAATAAAACTTTGTTTGCGTATTAATTTAGCCTCAGCTAAAGAGGATTAATGCGCAGATGAAGACTTGTTTACCTGGGTTGCATCATAAAAATGAGCATGCGGTCTTGCAGCGATCCGCAAAGGATTTAGAAACAGAGACATACATGTATAAGACCCATGACAAAAAGGTAAGGTGATCATCGTCAAGTGTTATAAGTCCTTCTAGTTTTACCTCCAGTTGCCATTTTATTAATGATTTAAGAAGAAATTAGACAAACAGATACAGGAAACATTTGAGTATGCGGCGCCTGGATAGGGTGTTACAAATGTACTACAATGTAGACTGCACCAAACTAGTGAAACCAGTTCATTAGAAAGAGATCGGCTAATAATACTGCTTACACTTACAGCTATTTTTTGGTTATTCTTTATGGTATTCTGTCTATTGTCCAGGAGAGCTATGCGCGATTATTAGAGTTCAAGTTAGTTTTATTCACGCGGGCCCGCGACTGTCAACCATGCCGAAGTGGCACTAGCTGCTAGTATACTGCAGTCATGGTAGCGGAATCCGGCAGTGTCCTCTGGTAGGCGCACCACCGTCGAGAAACAGAAGATCGAAAAGCCAGCGACTTGTGCTTTTCCATACTAGCCTAAGCCTGCTGGTTGGGAGTGACAATAATGAATTAGTTAAAATAATTAAAGTAGCGTAAAAAGTGCGAGTCCACTAGTTTAGATTAATTACCGCTCTTGAGGAATCAAAATTAAAACCTAACTTCAGACATTTTCATTGAGTGGTTGAGATTAATTCCTGCTCCCGTCTGTTTGTTTTTTAAGAATAAATTGCAACAATCGGGTCTTAAGATACGCGCAATTAAATGACCATGTGTTGACTCCTATTGCAAGCTGCTAATGTTGTCTGTCAACAATTCCAACTGCACCATGCATAAAGGTCACTTGGTAAATTGTGAAACTAAAAAATTTTAACAGGAATCATGAAAAGTTAGCGTAGTTTTGTTTCACACACACCTCATGTTGGTGGAAACAATGATAAAAGCATGGCATGGATAGGAATGTAAAAGAATATTTTCCTACTAGTACAAATGCTGGAAGGTTACATAGAACTGATGTATTGGCCCCAATTTATTCCGCCAAGTTTTGATCGGAAATGCTGATGTGACCAAATGAACCAACGAGATTCAAAGATGCTTTAAGTGTTATCCATACTTCGATGACCAAGATTGGCAATCACAAGTTAACTGACATCGTTTTGCTACCAGAAAATTTACTTTGCAACAGGTGGACAAAACAGGGTAAAAATTCATTATAACTAACTAGTAGCATACAACACTTGCTAAGATGATGGGGTCAGCTGAACAGATATGCATGTGCATTCTGCTCGCTTCGATTTTTCTTGGTTATATTGCCTTCAATTTGAGCGCAACTAGCTTCGTCCTCCATTAATCAACTTAGGTATTCCGTCACTATCCATTGAACCTGCATTTGCAAAATGGTATTTCTGTTCGTTATCAAGGTGCGTGGGCACACCTATCTTACTTTTCTACTATTTGTTAAACAAATGCTGCTACGGTTAAACAAATGGAAACAAAGTATCCACCATCCTAGTGTGATTAAGCCTATTTTATTTCAAATGTAACCAAATATGCATTAACGTAGATACCGGATTTGACCGAACTACAGAAACCACGGCCTTTTGATCTACGTCGCCTTGTCTTCCCAATTGCTGTCTGGCCAGTAGAACTATACACAATGACACTATTTGCCTGGTCGGACAACATTGTAGCGCTCGATGGTACTTACTGGGTAGACAGTACACAGCACACAAATACTCTTCATCATTTGGCATACGTAGGGCGTGGTGCATTGCACACAGACAAACGTTTATACACGGTCTTTAAGGTTGCAGATAAAAGTAGGTTTTAATTTCATATACAGTTCCATTTATGTTCGAAGTATAATATAACTGCAGTAAAATATCCAATCCAAACAGCATAGACTATCGGTAATAGTGGAGAAGGCAAGGTATATCATGACGAATTCAATGTTGTTCTGCCTACGTGTACACATGTCAGTCGAAAATAGTGTACTTTGGCGACTGTGGAGCTCGAGGAGGCTGACACAGTAGCCCTTTCTAATATAACAAATGTAGTATACGATGCTTTACTTTGAGACACACGGAGAAGGGAGGCATATTTACCACCGTCGATTTGTATACCCCAACACTAGAACTTGAATAACGTAGGCGAAACTAGATCATATGTTTTGAATGACTCCAATAGGAGCGCAGACAGTAGATCTTGAGTGGAAAAATTTATTGCACACGCTGTACCATTTCATCTGATTACTTGATTGCTACTAAATGTTTGACATATATATTATGAGGCACTCGTTCTTATTGTCTCATCAGTGTTTCTTCTTATGAGGCAAATGCTAGATGGCATGCAACGCTTTTCGGATTATCTACATAAAAGTTTGTTGCACATAGTTGTACATACACAGGTTTGTTTAGCTTTCAACTGCCTTAAGTTCCGAAAGCATGTTTCCTGTAATAACTTCAGCAAAGATTGACTCTATCTTTAGTACACGACCGTGGCTAACGGAATTCATGTTTCCCCGGTGCAATGATATTAAACGTTTCAAGGTAGCCCATTATAGCCTCAGATTTGATCAACTCCATCTTCTTTAAGAGCAACAAGAGGATAATCACTGAGCGACAGTTGGCGGGCTTCGAACGGCTACCACTCTGGCAATTCGAGATATTGATGCCTTTCTTCCACATGCTAGAGACCTGTTGTTCGTCCAGGCATATTTGCAAAAATCTCGTTAGTGGTTCAGCTATCCTCGTAGATGCCAACTGCAATGCTTTCGACGCAAGGTTTTCAACTCCGGGGAAACTACGGGTGCGCAACAATAGCAGCTTCCTCAAAACGGTAGGAGTACGAAAGGTGGACTGTGTAAATACTGACCTATGGGAGATTCGGACATGTATGTTGCATTAGCTGGGAGCACGTCAAAAGATGTGGACATAGTCTAGCTGTAGAACATTAGCTTCATCCACGATGGTTTGAGCACATTTAGCTGCTGATATTAGTGAGGGAATACAAAGTTTCACATTATGGAGGCGGTACATATGTATGTACAGTAGCTTTTGATAGCACTGGCTTTTCCGCCAAACTCTGATGGTGTACTAATGCGTCCTCACAAACAAGTGTGGTACAGTGATTTGGATGCAGATCGAAATTGCTCTAATTGTCAGGGCTAGTGTTCGCGCATGCCAAGCTGCGCCTCCTACTGTTATTTGTTTTCGAGTTTGCACCGAATGAGTGTGTCCTTGAGGAAATAAGGGGCATGTTGACCGATGTAGATTTACTCAGAGCACTGAACTTGTAAGTAAACTCCACCCAAGCACTCTCAATGGAACCCTCCTCCGAAAACTTCCAGATGGAATCTCCCGCAAGGCATGCTTAGATGTCGTAGTGTGTGCTTGTTCGAACAAATTAGTATATTCTTGTGGTTATTCCGCATAACACAAGCGTTCATTCATTATTATAACTTGGTCGATTTGCCCCATAGGGCTCTCCATCCCTGGCTTCTCAAGCATGAGCTCTTCATTTGTGAGCACTCAATCAAGCACATATGGTTTATTTTCAGTTCTGAACAACGTAGGTGAGCTGACATGAATAAAGAGCAACATGTTTGCAGTGTACACTTGATGGTCGGCTTTGAATTGCTCGTTGCGAGACGCGGGGACTTCTAAATCGTGTATATTGAACTCGCATGAGAGGAGAACATGTCTAAACCGTTTGCCTAGGACCCTTTCCAGGAATATGATCAGGCGGTAGGTAATCTCTGGGGAGGACATTGGGAGACGAGAAACAACGGCCAAAATGCAAAAATCGTTTCGTCTTGGTTGCAGACTTCAGCGGATTGAGCCTATGATCAACGTTTCCGGTTCGGCCACCGGTTCGCACTGCAGGTCTTTACGGCAGTATAATATTACCTCATCAAGCTATTGATAGCGCGATCGTTTCAGAGAAGGGACCTAACATGTATCGCGACTTCGGCGTCGGTACTTTATAATTTCAACCAAGTTTACGTGACAAATATGAGGTCTCAGGCACGCGACGCTTTACGTAGCCGCAGTTTGACAGACTTGTTCAAGAGACATTGTGCATTAATGTACATGCAGGAAAGTTTCTCTATACTTGGCAATGATTCGTGAGACGCATATTTTGGGTAAAATCTTTGCCGACCCGTGAAAGGTCGACCACTAATCATTGTTGGATGTGGCGATGAAGAACTAAACGGTTTCAGATCCATGGATCACACGGTTATCTCTTTGTTCTATCTTTGTATATAATGTATACTTGCGTGTTTGCCAGTTTCGTTCACTAGCTACGTGAGGTTATAAGAACTCTTCTCGGTAAGTGGTCAAAGGAAGCGACTTCTCTTACGTGCTTGCATAGTGGATGCTGCTTTGCTCCTGAGAAAAATGGGAAGGCTGCTGCCGCTCGCATAAACGCACTCCAGCACCATGGCTGACACTTGTCTAGATTGTAGGAGCCCTTCACAATGCGTGGACTACATCCATTGTAGTTTGAAGATGGGCTCAGCCGAAAGATAGATTGCTATATAAAGTCTTCCATAACGAGGGTTTTGCGAATGTAGCACTACTGACCCTGGTCTTGAGCGGTTACCACTTGCTCATCATGGCTTCCAGCATTGGGAAATACGTGTACCAGGATGGATATGGCTACGGATTCCTTAAAATTTTCACTCAAGTAGTGTTTCTATTTTCAGCACTCTCTCCACGGAATAGCCGAGAATATTCGAATGGCACATGACCCTTCACTTAGAATGGCTCTCGACAACGGAACAACATCTGTTTAACTGGAGCAAATCAAACAACTAAGATAAGTCCTGGTTCAAGGTTGTACTGTGAGATTTGGTGACGGTTAACGTGTGTCAAACTGACGGGCATAGCTGCAACACCTATAATGTCAGATTTGTAGTTCCACTAGTTTACGCCAAGAAATTGTTATACTTTTAAAGTATTTGACTTGGAACTTGGAACGTTGGTGCATATTACCGCTGGTATGCTACGTGCAACAAGTTTCAGTTAAACTATCAACTGGTCTGTATTCAGCCGATGGAGGCCGTTTGGGTACAGCTTCGTCCACTTTATTTAATTTGGGGCGGTGCAAGTGTCCGAAGGTCCAGCATTTCGGTCACAACCGGCAATAACAATGTTCCCACCCCACTGGTGTCAAAATCCTTCTGCATTTTCGGAAAGATTTCCAGGGGGAATGAGGCACTCACCGTACTCATTGCAATCGGATCGGCGGTAGCTGTATCAGGCTAATTCGAGTACATGGTAGTATTGAAGTTTAAGGCCACAGATGGTGCGTGTTTAGCATGCTGCCCTGCCTTCTTCCGCTGTTTTAATGCAAAGAGCTGACGGGAACGACTGCAGTTTTCTCTCTGTCACGCTTTCTGCAAATTAATCGATTTTGGTGCTCCTCATTCGTTCAATCGTGCTTTTGCGATAGATCATGTACAATCTTTACCGGTGGGATGATTATACATACCAAACAAAACCAAAGTGAACCAGCTTTAGTATGGTGTATCTTCGACTGTTTGACGATGAATTTGGAATACATATGATGAAACTTGACAAGTTAACTACTACATTGGTTTCCATTTCATACATTTTTATAGCATGATAGAAGGCCAAAAATTACGGGCGAAATAGCACATAAGCACTCGATTAGTAGCCACAACCCATTGCATCGATCGATGATCCTTCGAACATGGCCCTAGCGCTTATGGTTTCCTGCACGTCCAGTATGCTCTGAATTGTCTGCATCTTCAAGGTTATTGCCTTCTATACCTTAATCCAGGGCAGGTTTATGCTATAAATCGTTCACACGGCAAACTGCGCGACTGAGCTATACTGGCAAAAAGTGTACGATAGCCAATTCGATGAACGGTCTACTGCTCTGGTTGCTGCTTCTTCGGATAAAACGTGGAGTTTGCTCTCGTTTGAGACCACAAAAAATTTGATAAAATTGCTCGTTGCGTTCGTAAGGATTTTATAAAAACGCAATTTGAAGTTTAAAGTCAATCCATACAAGCTTTATCTGAAAGAGAGTATGCACTTGATGGAGCTTCTGAAGCTGGGTCAAGGATGTGTAAACACAGGATTGTCTAAGAAAATACAACAAAGAAAGCGCGACAAATCGACATTTGCAGTGATCAGAGATTAGCATGCAGGTTCCTTCAAGATCACATACACAAAAATTGCAAAATTCTCAACAACACCGAAATCCGTTAACCTAGAAAACACAAGCATTGCTGCCATTCGTCTGTCCTCTTTGGCGAAATTCCTATTTGCCTAATATATTTTCTTTTCCAATATACATTCCAACTTCACCATCAAAACGATTAAAACTCACGAGACACTTTTCTGAGAATATCCGTAGTTAACAAGGATTCAAACGTGAATTCCGATTGATCTCATTGGAAAGAGAGCCTAATTGGCGCGGGTAAGAGCGATGTAGGGTAGTCCACTTTCAAGCGCACTGTTCAGAGCTGCAATGGTTCTAGTCAATATTTTTTCTCAACCAGTAGATTTTCTGAAGTCTAACAAGCTCTCCCCAACGGCTTAAAGTGACGCACCCCAATCTGAAATTAGTTAACTAAAGTAATGCACGTGGCACAGCGAACCCTGTGTTCGAACGCACCCTATTTCGACGACAAAAATCGTACCCCTTATTAATTACTGCGACTTTACACTCCAAACATAAATGCACTCATCATTCAGATAATCAAATTCTTCGTTTGTTCAGCTTTCTACGGCGAGACTCTGTAGCATCCCAAAACATAACTCCTATTGTTTATGCATTATCTTGTTGCCAAATATTGTACTAAAGTTTCGCTTGTTTTTCGCCTCTTCATATTCTTTAACTTCCTCAATTCCCTCGCCTGATCGGTGAGTTATTTTGCTGACCTTTGCTCCTGTCTAGTTCATCCGTCTTAGATTAGCCTGTACAAATTCACACAACGATTTGTGTGCCGACCGAAGCAATCGGTGCGTTTAAATGTTTGTCGCGGAGAATGGGATTATTGTTCGTATATGTTTACATTCACAGATGCTAAAAGTAACAATATGATTAAGTGTTTTTTGGAATATGACATTATGTCAGTTACTGAACGAAAGTAAACAAGAAAAGTTAACATATGTTGAGATTAGGATATAGCAGCAAGATAATTTGACTGTAATAAAACAAAAGTAGCATATACATAGCAGCAACAGTCTGCAAGATGTACATAGGGCCATCGAAAGCCATGACTTGCAAGTAATAATTACACGGATCACAAATTAGACAACAGAAGTGGATTTACAAATAGCTCTTTCTGCTTTTGCTTCTTGCTTTCCTCTTTTTGAGAATTTTACACACCGTTTTCTCCTTTCTTATATGTGTGGGTTATAGATCAAGAAAAGCAAAACAAATATTCATCCGCAATTTCTATTGGGCCCAGAGCTGCATCATCTAAGAAATGGGCTACAGCCAAAGTGTGTTCATATTTGATTCCCTAGCCCTTATGCGCACGGGCCCTACGATTTCGATTCAGTGCTTTAATCGTTTGTTTTCACGTAATATGCTGACCACCGGGCAATTTCTTCCTGTCTGCTCGTGTACGAGGGAACTGAGCGCGTCGGGCAGCCGTTCGCATGGTATACGCGAAACGTGACCCAGCCATCTCAGTTTGCGCAGCGGTATCAGTCTGTTACGTGGACGTCTCGTTTTACATCAGGCATGAAGTCTAACATAATCGTTGAACTCGTGGTTCATCCACCACACTCGAGCTTTTCTCTGCAGACATCCAGTATCAAAGGCCGAATTCTGACGCAACTCAACCATCCGAATCATGCAGGACTCACTCCTATACAGCAGCATTCGGAAGCACAGGCATGGTAGACCATGCCTTTTACCAAGAGTGGAACGTTACTTTGGAGTCACAGATGTCCCAGCTAAATAAACGCCGGATGGCTTAGGCTATGCGAAGAAAAATCTCCCCTCCAATGCTACCATCAGCGAAGACACAGCTTCTCAGATAAACAAAGTCGTTCACATATGCTTGCTGCGTAGCAATCCTGGTGGTGAATTCCAGTCCAGAACCAGGACCTTAGGTTTCACAGGGGCAAAGCTCATATCATGTTCTATTGCTTCAATCGCCACTCGATTTAAAACGGCCTATGTGCCTTTTGCGTCAGCCTTAATGAAGGAAATATGATCAACATTCTCTAAGTCGATCACGCAATTGCCAGGAAGAAGCTCTCACAACACCAAAACCATGGATACCCTCGAGATCGTTTAACAGGACATCCTCGATCGCAAAATAGAACAGATACTGGGACATGGAACGGTCATGCCGTACACATCAAGCGATGTTAAAATGTAAACAGAGATTACGGTATGTGTTCACTTTACCTGAGCTATTGGAATAGAGGGCACAAAGAAGGGCGTTAACTTTTCCAGATCCGCCATTTCCTTGTAAACAACGCCATAAGGCTGGCAAACATACCGATTTGAACACGGATTGGATGTCAGAAATACAACGACAGTGTGCTGTCGAAAAAGATGACGAGTCTCAAGTAGATGTCAATGCTAAGACAAGTGGTCTAAAACTCTTAGGTTGGGGCGACAATTAGCCTTTTCATCACGCGAGAGAATTTCACTAATAGTTTTTAGCACGGAGAGTAGAATAGTTGTGAACAGTTTGGTGGCGACGGACATTAGACTGATTCCCTGGTGGTTAGTGCATATAGTATGGGCACGTTTCTTTAAGATCGGGACAAGATTTACTTACCCCAAACGAATATACCTTCCATCCAACAGATCTCAGAGAACGGTCCTGTTAGCTGATTGACCATCTTCTTGCCACCGATGTTGAACAGATCCGGAGGAAGTCCGTCTGTGCCAACAGACTTGGATTACTTCAAGTGTCAGAGCTCAAGACAAATCTCAATGAGACGTTCCAAGGCGCGCAACTAGGTCTACTAATTAGGCTCGCCGGCGGAAAAGTCCAGCTGAATGAAGTGTGGAAGTTTTCAGTCCAGCAATCTGTGCGCCGGTGTACATCGATTATCGGTTTTTCATCAACCTCGCAAATGACCCCCTGACACGAGGTCTTTTCTCATCTTGAAGATCATGCAAATGTTTGCAGAGTGGGCTCTCATTCCTATTTCGCAGACGCGCTGCAACCACTATGTCTCGCGATTAACTCGTGGGCTATGTGTAAGTTGTTTGATCAAGAAACGGCGCCTTATAGTGCTATTTGAGTCCATCGGGAGAGCCCTACGGCAATCAAACAAATCCAGTTAGTGTGCAGAGATCCAACCACTCAGGGGACTCTTTTGATTCCTCAGATCGAATGACTGAAAGATAGCAAGGCTACTTGCATGGAACTCTGATACTTTCGATGTTCTGAGCTACAGTGCTAATGAATGCATGCGACAAGGAAGCATGCTAATCTGATCGTATGGAGCGGTCGGCTAACTAGCATCGAGCATATGATGCTTTCGTTTGGACGAATCCCCAAAGCGCATGCAGATGTTTGCGGAGACAAAAACGTGATCTGAATAGAGGTAAGTATTGCGAAACTAATTACAACCCGGACGCTGGTTTACTATCTGAAGTTGAGTGAGGTGTGATCTATTTGTAACCATCCTTGGGCTATCTATGGAGGACGCCAGGTGGCTGCACGTCTTCTGGAATGCCTAAATTTCATAGTTTAGAGAAAGATACGGCGGTCATCGCATAACGTGAGAAGTTTGGCATCGTTATTAGAATGACTTCCATCCAGCTCGTGACTGCCACCTAGATGAAGTTGGGACAGCAGCAGACGATCTACATGTGCACTGAGACCTCCGCCAAGGACAACGATATCTGACTTTTCGGCATTTTAAAAAACGCTGTGGTCCACGATAAAAGTCATCCTTAACAGATGCACAACTGCAGTCGGTTGGATCGTTGGTAGAATTGTCAAACAGATCGCGCTTTTATTCGCGATGTCTGTTGATTCTACATGAGCCTTGAAGCTGAACCGCACACAGGCGGCTTTAGATCGGGAGCAAGTTGAGTAATGCAACCCCCGCGTTGTCACACAATGAAATACCAACGCCGCTTAAACCGACTGATGTTGCCTGCATTTCACCGGAAATATGTTGTAAATATTTTGTTTCAAGAGCGACTAGGGATAGCAATTTAACTAATGGGAGGATTCCAACACTCGTCTGGGAACGGAAACAAACAACGATGGCGAAGGACTCTAACGTGCGCTGCAAACTGGCCTTTTTTCTAATATGTGAAAGCATCCGAACACGGAAAGCTGCCAAGTGGAATGAAGAACGGGGTCGAAGTAAATATGATGGCCGGACGATTTGGATATCAGCGGAACAGGCAAAAAGTATATTCAGGTTATACATTCTCTACAAGAAAAAGTTGATATTTAATGTAAAAGCAAGAGGAGTAGGTAAGGCAGCGGAAAGAGTGACCAAAGTGGTAGTGCTTGCAAAATGTATGTTGTATTTAACATCACATTCCGGTGAGAGCTTCTATGTGTTAGGTGGAACAAGTGTTTTTACTTGAAAGCAGCAATAGGATGCAAAGAAAAAGGAGAAAGTAAACTGCAAAACGGACGCATTAAATCTAATCAACCAATAAACTGATTTGTTTTGCAAATAGTGTAAATATATTACAGAGGTTAATGTTAGCCGGAAACATATATTAAAAGTAAATGTAAAACTGTTTGTGTTGGTTATAATAATATAATTATTTAAATTCCATAACGACGTTTGCAGCCATTTCCTTCTAGTGCCGCTGTAGTTACATGCTGTTTTAGCGTCACTTTAGGATTACTTATGTATGCTTCAATACGCTTCAATATGCTAGAAATATTTTTGGGTTTACGACGCGAGACAACTATTGTCCATTGCGTCAACTTTAAATGATTTAACTTTATGGTCTAATGCGGAAAATTAGGCTAGTTATTTATGAACGCAGGTTTAATCCGATACTTTTCAAAGTAAAGCTTGATGGCCATAATATTAGTTAAAGTGGAACTAAGCACCGTGGTGCTTCATAATCATTGGAACCTTACTAATATATATTTCACGACACTTAATTTTGCGGTAACATTTGTATCTGTCTACATAACGTTACCTATATCCACATGTGAATTGTAATGGGAACTTATATTCAAGTAGAGCATTTCTGATGTTGATTATTTCAAACTAGCCACATTTGTGCTCCATGCAATCATGAAATTGCCAGTCATTTTAAAATATGACTGAATTTCATCTAAAATTTGTTTAACTTATAGTGTGTTCATGCAATTTCCTAAGAAGTGTCCTGCACGCAAGTAAACACCACAAGAATAACTGCCTTACCATCAACAAGAACATGTTTTATTCGTAGGACAAATGTTGCCCGGATTTCACAACAAAAGTTTGTTTGTAATGTGCAAACCAGAGCTTATATGATGAAGACCGACATTGTGCGGCTAAGCTTTTACCTGAATTAACTGAAATCCGCGTGACGCTTAGTCGTAGTATTTGGTCATTTTCTACCAACCAACTGTCTGAAGAAAATTAAGCTTTTCAACTGCTGGCTAAAAATCAGTTTCCATGGAAGACTGATTCGTTCCTTTACGGATTTAAGTGGTATTTGCCAAAAAAGTGGTATAAGGAATAATTAAAACGTGTTAATTTGTTGGCGAATTTTGGTTATTACATTTTGCGCATCTACTGCAGAAGGCACTTAACGTTGCTTTCATGAAAATAATGCGGGAAAGAAGAATAAAATCTGGTACTGTAAACTTAAGAAAGTTTAATCATTTTTCTACAAAATAGTAAAAACGTGTTCTTGGTCGTATGAACAATGAACGCTTATTATATAAGGGTTAAGAGCCGCAGCATTACAAGCCCCACGATGTAGTCTTGGGGATTATCGAAAAGATTAATAAAAATGCAGTTTTTATTTCCACTTTCAAAAGAATGTACTTATCGTATGTAATGAACTGACCAATCATTCCGAATGCTCTATAGTTTCAAATGGAGAAATGAAGATATCCATGGAGTTTCCCGAGAGTGGGATGGAGATTAGTGTCAAGCAACAAAATATAAATGACCGAGTGCATGATCCAACCAATATTTTTCATATCATTGGCGTAGATGCAGAAACGGCGGTTTAGATAAGTGCGTTTCAATGTGGACACTAGAAAAGAGAAAATAAATTGCTACTAGTTGCCAAACGACTGTACTCTCCTGCTAATTTCAAACAGTGGTCTCCAATTTTGGTGTTACTGCTCAGTTGCAGTAAAGAGCGGCAATATTATTATGACTTGTAACATCAAATGCATCAAAAAATATATATATATATACATATATACATATACGTATATATATCCGATAGTCCGTCGTAGCTAAACGAAATACTGATTACCAATTTTCGATGCATTTGCGGATTGCTTGAAACAACCCAAGTTTTCCAGAACAAGCATGTCATGGTCGCGTCCGATGAATGATAAAACAGTGAATAAAATTCCAACTTGTAGGAAAAGTTACTCTAGTTTCGTATGGAGCGCATCCTGCATTTTCCAAGTTGGAATGTACACTTCCGGATTCACCACTCGTGTACCATAACTAGGTTACACTGAAGGGAATTCTGATTGGTATCGGCCTGAATTCTGCGCCATAACTTGATAATTTCAGCGAACAGCAGGAAATTTGAAGCGAGATTCCTTGCAATGTCATTGATGAAAAAGGAAAAGAAGCGTTGACCTAAAACTGAGCCTAATTTAAACTTTCTCTACTGGTATGGCATTAGATAAAAACTCCGGACCTTGGCAAAACAAAATCTAGTTGCAGTAGAAAGTTGCTAGGAAGCTTAAGAGGGGATCGATGATACCGTTCTATGGAAGTATGGAAAGGAGATGCCGATGAAGTAAACGATCGGATGTCTTGGACAAACCCAAGTAGGTCACATAAGTGGCCCCTCCAGCTTCAGCTGGAGAATAATAAATCCGTTTTGCCCGACGGAGATCGTGTTAGTCCGTAGCAATTCTACAATTTTCTAGATATATTCAAAGTCAGGACAATGGCAACCGCATTGATTGCCTCAAGGGTTTATGCGCACCTAGCACATGTTGATAGGTCTTAATTAACTACGCCAAACTAATTGCCAGTATTAGCAGATTTTTTACGTACTTAACACTTATAGCTGTCTTGGGCTGTTGACTATCCTGGCGAAATGGCTAGATATTGCGAACCAGTTATTTTGCACGTCGGTAAGTCACAGGTGCTTTCTGAAATCTGAGCACTAGATGACGATCAAGGAGTTGATACAAATGTAGCACGAAATATTAATGCAGCAGGATAAGGCAGCGGAAATTGTAGTATTTAACATGCATGACCAATGTCAAAGATGGAGTCCATTGTGAGAGACAGCTAGATAATACACCGGCAAACAACAGCCTGGTAAAGAAGCATGTGGCAAGGAAGCTCCAGACCCTCCCGCTACAAGCTTACATCAATGAATCGCCCTGAAGGAAACTGAAACCTACTGGGACACAGACATCTAGAATGATAGACGCTCCCAATTCACACAGAGCAGGATTCCAACTACTTCCGATGATGTGCATGCAAAACTCACCTTATCAAATGTCGCGCAGTGGCTGGCTAAAATATTAGATCCGATGTTTAACCTCCTCGCTATGTATTGCCTGGAAGTCTTCATTTAACTGCCTGAGACACTAGAAAAATTGTCACTGAGTATAAAGCAAATGTATTCAGTAGTTTTGGACACCTTATTCACACACGTGTCATTAGGTGAGAAGGTCAATAATTCATGTGATTTTATCCTGAGTCAGAATATATATGTGTACCTGACACTGTAGTGATTAAAATATATGATTCTATTTTGCACCGAGAACACACGTTTGGAGTTTGAGGGGATAACATACAAAGAGGTCCACGGGTTAGATATAGGCCGCTCTCTGGGACCAGTTTTCGACGACATCTTAATCGACCTGATGGAAAGGCAAGTAGATGCCATCATAGGTGAAGCAAAGTGGTACAGGCCATATATGGTTGGCATTTTAGTCTTTACCAGCGAAGAACATTTCACTCGGCTGAAGGTACGTTACAACGCATTGCTTAACTTAAATCGAGTTGCAGTGGACAGTATCTACATTTTACATGATTCGCCACATCGCATACAAACACGGTTCAGTGAAATCTCTCTTCTACCGGGTAAGCAGTATTTGCAGCCCAGAAAATTTAAAGCTGATGAGGAACTACGCAAAACCTAAATTTATTGTGGACATCCTGAGAAGTTTATTTAAGAACACAACAGACCACCCAGCGTGAAAACACCCGTGTTGACGGCTGAGAAAATGAATGTTTATTTTTTTCCGTTCAAGGCGGACTGTGTGCCTAATGATATCGGACGCAATCTCCGCTCCGCCCTAACGCGCACCTACATGACAGCCCAGTTATGACTGCGACTTACCAGGCAAGGACTTGTTCTTCATTACCGTCAGAGCATCTCGTCGATTAGTTTGGCCCCTCACGATATTTAGCCGTTCACCCGGATGGCGATAACATTAACTTAAGCAGAACTAACCATCAGTTAGCTCAGGGGGTAGCTGAACATTTGCCAAATTGTTGGGACAAGTGATCACGTAACATAAATCGGAGCACGGAATGGTCTATCAACAATCACCTCATGGCAGCCGTCATCACTGAACACCGAGACAGCATTCAAAGTGTTATTACATAACAAATACCTGATATAGCTGGCAAATAGTGAGGCTTCGTTACTTAAGGTCCATCAACCTGTGTTACGTGCAAAGCAACTCTTGAGGCAATCAATTCGTTTGCCATTGTTTTGACTGTGACATTTTGTTTGGCGTTGTTTATTTTTCCATGTATATAAACCTTCTTTTGTTTATGCTCATATTGCTTTTGCGACTGAAGAGAACAATGGTACTGTTGATATATTTTAACCTATGTCTTCTCCCTGCCTTAAGGACATGGTTGATGGATACCTATTGTTTTAGATTGCCTTGTGTCAAGACCCTCTACATTGTTGGAGCAAATTGTGTCCGTTACACGTTTGCTGTTGCAATTGCTGTTCTAGTTTTACCACCAGTCTTCCGGAGCAGACGAAGTCCCTCCTTTACCTTACAACGGTAATTTACGTCCTTGTAGAGAAGTCTGGGGTTTTTGTTGCAAGTTTTCGCCAGTTTCCATTGATATGCTCTTTTCTAATCGCCTATCATTTAGGTGCGGTTGCTACGATGGGCCACATAATTTGTCCAAGATACCTGGCGTTGTTGTTGATCTCGCCAGGCTGCGTTGCTTATCGTCATCTCTTTTCTAATTCTGCACCTTATAAAAATTACGTTTTGGATTCAATAAACAAAGTTGTTTCTGAGGCACCAGTAAAAAGTTAACTTAAGTTGCTAAAAATGTTCAGCCAAGCAATTCCCGCGTAGCCTTTAGCGAGGAACGACCAGGTAGTGACAGTGACGAGCTGGCTACGTGGTCTTAGCGCGTAATTGTACGCAACAACGCAGTGTTCTTGTGGTGATATTCTTCATAGCAGATGCGGTCGAAACTGATGATTGCATGATCATTTTGACCCAAATGGCGTTTGCAATGAAGACACCAAACGCATTGGATTGTTTAACAAGGTCTCCTTGATGACGATGATACTACATGGTTGCGGAATTTTGCGATCTTTCTTTTCTTACAGCATTTTTAAAGACCTTGATAATTAGAAAGGCAGAATGATTTCTGGGTTTTACAAGCCCGTTAGGAGCTAAGGAAGTCAAGTATGGTATAATACCAACTAACGCAAGGTAGACATTTATTCGATGATTTAGGGGACGCTGATGACGTTGTTCGCAAACTGAATTGAAAATGGTACAACTCACTCCTGGTCCAGACATACTGCATAATGGCGCGACCGAGCGGCAAATTGGTGCTCCAGCATAATCGCTAATTCATGCCTGGTATTTGCAAGGCTTTAGCAGTAAATAATCGCATTTCATTTAAAACTTGTTTTCCATATCACCGGCAACTTCCTAACACTCCCGCCACTGTGCGCTATGAATAAACCAGGCGTTTTATAATTCTTGTTCAATGTTCTTTACTATATTTTTAAGAAGTAGCCGAGCACACGCGCTTCAACGCCGTCCAAGGAAGATCTACACGAAGGAAACGCCACTGTTCATAATCGTTATTACCTATATTGTGACTATCGTAAGAAGTACTTTCTGACACGCCGTAAGTAGAGGTTGTGCCTAGCCAGTCCAGATGGCTGCGTACTTCCGAAACGTTTGTTTTTATTGTCGAGTGCTTCAAGGGACCAGAGGAAAAACTTAATAATTCGGAAAATAAATGTTTATAAAAGCATTAATTCTCTGTTTGTTTTATTTCATCTTGGGGGTGGCTTTCTTATACATATGTATTTTGCACGGATATATCTTGGAACAAAGCCAAGCAAAAATAGGTTTATAATGAATTATTCCCACTATAGGATCAAGAAGCTTGGCCTATGAATACGAGGACTATTCTTAATATTCCCATAAATTTTTTAAAACTACCGTTTCAGTTTGCTACTCGTTACTGATGCGAAAATGCAGCCCATAGTTCCAGGTATAGAACAGTAAGCAACTGAAGTTAGTATTAACTTAAATTGCGGAAAAACTAACAGGAGTAGGTGAACCCGGCGTCTTGACCAAATGCAAATTTCAAGGAAAAAAACGGAACAGTGCCAGCCTTCCACACATCCCAATAAATTCCTTTTTATCATCGACTCCAAAAGGTTGTCTCCATTTTGGCATGCACTTTCAAATTCAGCCATAGGTATCATAATTCCTTTATAATATTTGTACTGATCTGTCAGCGTCCAACTCAGGATGTTTGCTGGAAGTAAGAAAATTTCGCTTATTTCATTGGTCCCTTCAGGTGATATATTTGCTGATATACCCCAATTTATATTGTTTAAACGAATCAATAACCTTTAAGACATGATGAATCGCATCATTCGGAAGACAGGCAAGCTCAAACTATGTATAATAGTCTCCGTGAACGTAGATAAAACAGTCATACAATTTGCTGATAATATGTGAGAAATGTTCGTTGCGCACAATCATACACATGGGAAGGAAAAATAACATTTTTGTTTCAATATCAATGAAATATTTTCTTTGTCAAATAGGTTTCGTTGGTAACGATTTATTTGCTTCATATAGGAATTAGGCTAAGCCGAAATACTGTCATAATGAAACTTACTGTTTAAAATCACTCAACATTAAGATTGCATTATTAAATGAGATTAAGAAAACTATTCCAGCAATTAAAAGAGAAATGTGAGCTAAAAGTGACCCTTGCTGAATGGCATATATGCTTGTAGTTTGCCTCGTAACTTACTTTAACAGTCGACAGCAATCATTCGATGAACAGCTTTCATTTGGCTAGAGATTTGTAAGAATTTTCGCAGTTTACAGACTCTACATAAAAGCAAGTAGGAATAGTAGTAACTACTTTGCTTGCTGTGTCAGCATCAATATCTTCTGGCTATTGTTGCGAGTCACTAGCAATGCCAGAGATAATGCATACCGCTGACCAGCCCCAATAAGGCAGTATTACCTTCCGGTGTCTATTCAGATCGGTAGCTTACGTTTGCGGCTTGTAAACTAGTTGCAATAAACCAAATAATGCTTAATCTTAGTTAGTGAATCTTGCTTTTTTTATTTACCACTGACTTTAGGCGATTGGATCTCCATCCCCTTTAGACTGATTGGACACGCATGTGTCAGTTCAATCGATATAATTCAAAACTGACTTAAATAAATGCGCAAATTAAACGGTAACAAGTGTTTTGATGCCCATGCTGACAAAACTAGGAGCAATTATTTTCCAACCGCTGCAGTATATGTAAAGTTAATGTAATAAATTCTAACTTCCCCACAGTGAGACTGTTTTATGACTGGTTTCATTAAGAAAGGATATGTATATTCCGAAGTTAAATTAGAATCGCTGGGACACAGAAACGTCAGCAGCGGTAGAAATTGCAGCTCTTGTATTGAGCTTCACGTTTGCTTGGCGTGTACTCTGTATGTGTTTATGCTATTGCCGTTCGTTTGCAATATATATCCCTTGGACTTTAAACAATTGAAATGCAAGTATACACGTCAGGGAGTAAAACAAAAACAAACGTGTGGAAGGAGTTAACTAACGTTAACGATGTTTCCTTCACTACATGTTAGCGGACTCCACACGCAATGTTTGCGAATGTAGACGTGAAATATCTCAACTTGACATATCTGACACATGGTCAATTTGGGGTTTAGTCGAGCCGTAGAATTTCGAACATAAACAGGAACTCAAGTTAAGCAAGAAAATATTTTTTTCGGTAAAAGAACGCACGATTCGAAGACGTTAAATTATCAAGCAGATAAAAATGGGGTTTGGATCGGACTGTTCTAGTAGTGTCTTGATGAGAGGCGCGTTCTTGCAATTCGGAAACATGGAATAATAACGCCAAATAATAAAGGTGAAGTCGCTTCGACCCGGCTAATTATCGGATATTGATAAATTTGCAATAAGTTTTGGTAGCTTTAAAGACTATCATACCAGACACACTTATGTCCATCTGGACGCCTTTGATCACATTGCTTAGTGGTAACAACGCTTCCATCAGAATTGGTCGTTCAAGACCAACCTATTGTTCGCACCACACAGCTGGACCGAGCCGGCGTCTGCTAGTGAATTATCTGATGTGCTTACCGGGAGTTCTTGAAGGCATTCGTCCGGTTGTATCATCGTATCCTTCTCAATGAATTTAAGGATGTGGTATTGTGGAACCTTACAACGATTGGACCTGTAACTTCCTCCCGCATAGACGTCTGGAGCTGAAAGTATGCGTACCCATGTCAGACTCCATTCAGGTCGGATGCAGTATGTCACAGCGTTCGGTACTGGTGTCCCGCCTATTCTTGGTCTTCATGAACGATCTTGTGAGCAAAATTGAGTCAAAATATTTACTCGATGTCTATGCTATCAAATTTGGCAAGTGACCAGAGCTTCAGAAGACCGTATTCCGCTTCAAAATGACATTGACAAGATTTATGGATAGTTAATCCACAATGGATTTTTATTCAAGGTAGTTAAATTTGATCGTCTAATTAACGGCACCAAATGGTACACACCTATGATTTAAAGGACCAAAACCTGCAAAATTGTTCTCATGTACTGGATATTGTTGCGCTGGCCCAGGAAGAACTAGGTGGCTTGAAACAATCCACCAATGTGTCGAATAAAGGGATCCAGTTCGCGGGGCTGGAACGGAAAGCTTATGTGCAATTCAAACCGTCCACAATCTGCCAAACACTGTCTTCTTGCCTACGCTATCATTTAGATGATGCAATTCGAGCATAACGCACATAGCTAAAGCGGTATCTTCCGGGGGTGGGAGGTACCGCAACGTGGCGCGACAACAACCGTCTAGGAGCTGCGCTACTTCTCAAACAATGTTATTCACTGGAGCAAACTTTCAAATCCTACAACAAAAATGGTCGAAGTAAAAAGGGTACCCTGTGTGATGAAGCAGATTGAAATGACAATGGAACAAAGGAACCCTGGTTTGTTACAGGTAACAAAGCAATGCTTAACGAGTCCCGTAGATTGGAAATTAGTGCGAAAAGTCAATTGCATTATACCGCGATAGGCAGTTTGGTGAATTCACCATAGACGTATGTAGAATAGAGTAGATGTCCGCGTATTAAAATTATTATTCATAGATCCAATTGTTAGGATTTTGGTAAGGCACCGTTCGTTTGCGTTTTGTAGCTATTGGCCAAAAGTTCATAAAATGAAATGCAAATAAGAAAAGGCATCTTCGACTTTTATACTACCGCCAAAATGGCAGTAGCGACTACATAATTAAGGAGTTTGTTCCAAGGCTCGCACACGCGAAGGGAAACAATTTCTAGGACATTTAAGCCAAATATATTGTATTTTCATTTGCAGCTTATAACCTCTTATGTTAGTGTTGTGTTTCAAATCCAGCAGCGGACGGCAAATTTGGTTTGGGTTCTTGAGAACCTGGTAAACCATTATGAGATCCTACGCAAGAGGCAAGATCGACTGCTGTACTTACTTAGAGATTTCTGTCTAAGCTAATAGGGCAGATGAAAGAGGCCCCTGACTTACTTGCTTGTCCTTCATTGAGGACTCTCGAAAGCATGGAGAGCCTGTTTCTGCCACATCTGATAGACATGAATAGCCTATTGCACGTGCGGTAACAAGTAGGCGTTAAGCATTTGGGGAAAGATGAATGTTCAAACCGACCGAAGGCTTTGTGAAGCAGGCCAAATATTTGATTGCCGGTTGTCGTCGCCTTCTGTGCTGTTTTTGTACTCCTGAGATCTTTATGTGCCAATAAACCCAGCTCACGCTCCTGAGAGGCCTTCTTCAGGGTGTGGTCTCTAAGCTTATATGCGCTAACCATATGATGACGCAGACGGCTCTACTGGCGGTTAGCTATGTTCAACTAAAGCAGTTCCCTCTTTGACCATTCATAAATGCAATCTAGGTCATGTTGGAGTACATTGTTTTTAATCGCTTACCGTATCCTGATTTCATCTGCAAAAATCAGGAAATTTGAGGAGATTACTCTTGCTAGGTCTTTGATAAGCACCAGGAATATGGCAGTCCCTGCACTGAGTCATGTGGAACACCAAAATCTACATTAATCAGATAAGTGAGTAATCCCCTAACGCATAGTTAAAGCGTCCGTTAGTGAATAAAGTTGCCAGTCCATACAAGTACACGACCGCCGATACCATATCTCTCTAGCTAGTGAAGTAGGATGCGATGATCCAGTCGGTCGAAAACTTTGGAGAATTCCAGATAGATGACATCAATTCCGATCGCATCATCCGCCACTTCCGTCCAAGTCGCTCGTGTCATCAATAGGTTAGTGGTGCATGACCGGTGTTTACGAAGGCCGTGCTACTCCG
Source organism: Dicrocoelium dendriticum (assembly GCA_944474145.2). Classification (NCBI taxonomy): domain Eukaryota; kingdom Metazoa; phylum Platyhelminthes; class Trematoda; order Plagiorchiida; family Dicrocoeliidae; genus Dicrocoelium; species Dicrocoelium dendriticum. Next base: position 32,787 of record CALYDF020001210.1, read on the forward strand.
GTGCCAAGGTGTTTCATTTTTCCAGGTAGTCCATTAGAGCCTCAGCAATAACCGCTTCCATCGAGTTCGCGTTCACAAGGAGGAAAGTCACTGGACGATAGTTTGCAGGATCTGAACGGCTACCGCTTTTAAAAATAGGGGTGATAATGCCACGCTTCCACATAGTGGGAACGTGTTGTTCATCAAAGCACCTTTGGAAGAACTGTGACAGTGGTTCAGCTAGCTTGTTGGCCTCAAACTTCAGTGCCTTCAGACGGATGTTGTCTGTTCCCGGAGAGCTACAATCGCGTAATGAGAGTAACTTCCTTAGCACAATTGATGGGTTTAAAATTACATGTGTAAACAGAAGAGTCGTTAATATATATGGTATTATAGAACTGGCAGAGGCTTATTGTAGCCGCAGGGAATTAGCTGCTCCTTCGGCGCTTTGTACTCTACTGCCAGACGTGAAAAGTGGATGGATTCCATGCTTTACATTACGAAGATTGTTGATATGCCTATACAGCAGTTTTTGTTTTGCTAGCGATATTTTTGGCTAGGCACTCTTGATAAGTTAATTTGTCTTCGCGGACAATTGCAGTGCAATTGTTGGATGGGTCAGGGAATTTTCCAAAATCTCTGAGTCGGGGTTAGTCTTGTAGTCACGACATGCTTCATCTCACATAGCGAGGCATTTTCGAGTCCTGCTCCTTAGAATGAAAGGCAATTTTGCGGGATGAAGAGGTTTGGTCTCTGATGTTCTGTTGATGATGTCGCTGAGTCTATCAAAAATCTGTCCAAACGTGGTAAAAGTGACTGTTGCTTGATGGTTCCAAGCAGCTGCATCAACGAGCTTTTCAATACATGGTAGCGTGTGATTGTATGATTTAGTTTCGAGTGTTCATATGGATATTCTGCAGTACGTACTTAGTTGAAAGTTACGGCTACATCATCACTGAGACATAATAGATTAACCAATGATGACTTGTTGACCATGAGCTCTTCATTCTTGAACACAAAGTCGAATATGGACGGCTTATTTGCATTACTTAAGCTAGTGGGCTTGGTATCATGATTATACAACGGAATATTAACGATCAGTTCATTAAAGTTTGCTTTGAACTGCTCACTTGGTGATATCGATACTCCAGATCGTGTAGATTGAAATCCCTGGAGATGAGAATTTGGCTGCACATATTGCGTGTTACTCTGTTCCGGCCGCTAATCATAAACTGGTATCTATTTCCGGAGTGGACTTTGGGGGCGATAATCCACAGCTACGAGACGTGTGTCGTTGTGTCTTAGTCGGAGTCGCAACAGAGTTAGTCGGTAACGTGATATTCCCGAATATCAGCCATTGCACATTGTAGTTCGCTGCGATAGGATAGTAGGACCTCACTTCCTCTACAAGGGCGGTCGTTCCAGTAATTGCAATTCCAACTACCTCAACCAAAGCGTCAGTCACCTCCTGTTGTGATCAAATTTCTGTAATAGAAACTAGCTCCCATGCATTCGCAATCTGACGCAGCCGAATTTCGCTAAGTTTACTGAGGAGCATTTGCGTGTTAGTGTACATACATGAAAGATTCTCAAGTTTAAGCAATGTTTTGAGATTGTCAATACCTACATGAAGTTTCGCAGACCAGTGATTAGCCAGCGAGTAATCGTTTTTCGATGTATATTTATTAAAGGATTTAACGTCTTATTCATCGTCCGCGTAGTTAGTTACGTAATGTGTAAGTTGTCTGTCAATATCATCTTCTACATGTTGTATGGGCTATTTGACACATTACTAGTGCATTGTTCTTTTATGGATCCCATCGCTTTTGTTTCTGAAAGCAACATATCATCTCTAGGAGGCATTTGGCTGACTGTCTTCAGCAAAAGCTCAAGTGCTAGCCTACTAAGTTATATGTACCAGATATTTTAGCAGCCGTGTTACCATATGCTTTGACTAAAGGACACCCTCCAACACGCACGGGCCACTTCCTTTGCAGTTCGGTGATGTACGCCGCAGTGACACGGATCTCGCTAAAACATCCTCCAAGCAGAGTGTTTCACAAATATAACACCATTGTTGTTTATCATGCGTTATTATTTCATGTTTATCACTGGCTTCCGTTAAAGGAATCCAGTGGAGAAATATTGTGCTGGTGGAAGTTTCCTTCGGGTAGTCTAATTTGCGGTTGACTCTATAACGCTTGCCCTATGGGATGTCTGGAAATATACGAAGGATGTAGTGTTCATTTCTGAGACTACCTGTCGACAATAGTACTGATTCTACTTTAGTGGTGGAGTTCAGCACAACGAGCAGTAGTCAGGGATTTGGGAAATTATAAGATTCGTGGTGTCTCATAGTTATTAAGGAAGAGTCTTGTCTTCACGCAACAAATAATAATTTCAGATTGTTTTTTACAATTAAACTCAAAATACCGTCTGGTTTAACACATTACAGAGTGTGAAGCGATAGCCATCGTACAACCATTTTAGTGAGAAAAATGCAAAAAGAGAAAGGAACTGCCAAGTTAGAATGGCGAAACAAGACATAACTTGCTTCAAGGATAGGCAAAAGCGAAATAGCTTAGTTAATCAAACAGGATATTTTTCAGACAGTTTGCACACCTTAGTAAACAGAATACTTGTGATGTGTACAGCCAACCTCACAATCGATCAATCACGCATTAGTATCAATTACGTATTAAAATTGAATTCTCTCCAATCAAGCTATTCTTTCTCAGTCCTTTTGTAATCTGTTGCTTCCGTGTTACCAACATGGTGTAGCATGCAGCGCTAATGCACAAAGTTTTAAATCCTTAATCCACTTCAAACATCGTCAAGTTTGCGGGTATTTTCACTAGGATGCCTTCGTGTTTTTATAACTTAATGTCTCGCTGACTAGTGTGTAGTCGTTGGCTCGTATTTCAGTAGGTAGGAAGCGACCGTGTGCTTGACTGACCTGTTGACAGACGAACACCAATGGGATGCGACACAAGGGAACAACCGCAGTTGTTTCTGCACAAGTGCATAATATCTGCCCAAATTCATACAGTGCTTATATGACGCAGCAGACATGAAAAACGAAAATGTTCCATCGGGATTACGCTACATCAATACAAGCACTATTGCTCATTATCAGCAACATAAGCTGTGGTCCAGTTGGGAGGATATCAGAACTCATGTTTTCTTCTACAGGATATTCTGATTTATACCTCACCCCCAGATTTAGGAGAGAAGATGACACAAATGCAATTCCGATAGTTCAAGCGTCACCTTTGATCCATCCGTCAGAAAGCAGAGTAATCGCAGCGGCCGTCTGCGTATCACACTGTTTGAGAGAATGCGTGGAAAGCTTGCGGCGGAAATCCTTGACAGATATCTCAGTAAGTTAGATGTATCATGTTCTGACAGGGTAAATGAAAGCCGTCATATTTCATGCATATGAATTGAGCTTGTTTTTAGTTTGTTTTCTCGAACGAAAATTGCTCACACAGCCTCGTATAAAATACGACCAAAATAAGAATTGAATAAGAATGCAACAGTTAAATATCTCACCCGCGATTGGCGCTGTCCATACATTTTGGCGACATCAGATTTCGTAGCAGACACTATTGTTGAGGAGAAATGACAATTTTAGATTCTAATGCAACACCAACTCGGATCATCTGGGCTTGTAATCCAAACTCATTAATTCGCCAAACGGTAACGTGGATCCGCAATTTACTATTTAAGATCAGTCGACTACGGAAGCGAATAATACATCTTTGAGTTATTCCAACAGGAAATTAAAAATGTGTCTCATTCTTCGTGTGGAAAGACTGCAGTTGTTTTAACAAAAATAATCCAAGCAGTTGCGACAGAGCGATCACAAAAATGTACACATATTTCAAATAAAAACTTGGTAGGTGAAATTTGAGGAAATTTAATTTGTAATGGAAATAATTTAGTACATTAACAGAGCACTGCACACAAGATAAATTTAGGCAGTGCATTTTGATGATACACGAAGACATTATCTGGTGAGTGCCAAAATACAAATTAGCCTGTTACTTAGGTACTGCCCACACGTTCGTCACTGATTTTGACAAATTATGACAATTCCTACTTCCAGATGCCCTTCTTCTTTCTGTTCTTTTCACAGACACTTGTTTTGCGCTGGTAAATACGATAAAATATTGTCCATTCGGTCTTGGCTTGACTTACAATACTGCAATTGACTAGTGCCGCAGATGAAGTATTGATACCTGAACCATTATAAAGCAACATAAGAGATCCCTTCAACTTGTGCCGCATCATTATTTACAATACCTAATTATATTTGAGGATTCTGACTGAATTGCACACCGGTTAGACAATTGTGGTAGGTTGACATATAGCAGCAGCAACATATGCGTCGCTATTACACCATTTTATGCTATCTCTGAACTTAACAGTGTGGCCTGGAACGATACATTCGATTAATCGTTAAGTGCATATAAATATTTACTTTATCAAAATTGCACTCTATACACTGTTAGTAATTTGCCTGTACCATTCTCTACGAATGAGATTTGTAGTTTTTTAAACGTGAACCTAAATTATAATCGAAGAAAATTGGCAAATCTTGCTTGTTTCCCTTAGGAAATTAAACTGTCAACATTCAACCCAAATGCTTCACAGAAAACAGCCCATTCATATATTCCATTTTCTAGGATTTTACAGCTAGTCCAACCGGGGACCACTGTAATATTAAAATTAGCATACTAATAACACATAATCCTTAAAAATTGCTTCTACCTTGCCTTCTACCAAAAGTTACAACAACAGACATCCATTATTTCTAACTGGTACAGCGAAACCTAAAGCAACTGTATGATCTGTAATATAAGCAATTGCATTATTAGAAATTTGCACCTTGCAAAATATTTTTTGGTTAATTAGGCGATCGCCTATGAACAAAAGGATTGAGCGTGTTGTTGCTCAGGCACAGTCAAGTTCTTGCTGATTTTAATGACTATCGCCTTTAATCCAGCTTCACTCGTATGCTCTCTATTTTCTACCACCCAATCCGTGCCCATTACCTAGCTTAATATAATAATCTTGTATTCCTAATTTCAGAAACCAGGCAATCGCAGAGCTTCTTGCCTCTCAATAAGTCGTACTTAATGCTGCGGACAATCTCAATGCTATTAGAAGCAGCTAGTCTTCCCTAAGCTTGGCATGTCGCCATGTTCGCAATTTGTTAAAATTCAGCAGAAAAGCTAAAGACCATTTGTTTAATTCTCTGGGCGTTGCAGATCGCCAACTAAAAGAAATGAAGTTTGAGCTTATGCTAAGATCTTCTTCATCTTACACTGGTTAAACATGCCTACTTCGTTTACCCAGAGGTAATGCCAATTCAAATGCCAGTCAACTGACTAAACCAAGTATATGGCTTGCGTATCGAAGCATGCCTGCAATCGAGTTGAGTACCTTTTCTCCGTATACAGTTGAACGACAATAGATGTAAGTCCGTCAGGCGCTATTAGTAACATATATGTCTAGATTTAGTAATCGGTTTACCTATTTATTCTTTGGAAATTTTAGACTGTTGTTGATAGAATCCGAATGAAAATAAGTACAGCGGACTTGCAATAATCTCCCGGGAATTTCCGTGCCAACGTAAATAGAGACAACAAAGCCTGGGTTTCCCATTGTGCTTAGGAGACGCAAACAACACTATCTATTTGTACTCTTAAGAAGTTGCTTTAAATGATACAAAAAATTAACTGCTGAAGGCCTGGTTTTAGCGAACGAATAAGCAAATATGGTAGTCAGCCAAGCACAACTTGGCAAAAGATTCAGGATTTGTACTTAGTGCTTGAAAGAAAAAATTCCTATGCTGGATCCAAAAGATCGTATCATGCATGTGAAAGTACATTAAGTAACGAACCGCGTGCGAGAAAACTCTTAGTAACTTCGTCACTTAGGACACTGGAGCATTTTCACTCTTGTTCTGAAGGTTGACCTCTTCAATAGATCCGTCTGTGCAGCAGTGTTATAGCTTATGCGACCTAAGATATTTAATCAATGAACATAGTTTAATAGTTCAATAACGTATGCTTGGATAAAAAGCATACATTTACAAAATGCACAGGATGGGTGTGCAAAAGAAAATTGAAATAAAAATGTTCAAACGTAGAAGGTGAATTATCGGTGGTTAAACCATTCCCCTTTAGCAAAATGTAATATAGCGTTTATCACTAAGATGAAAGTTTAAGAGTCTTTCGAATGCCTTCAAGTCTGATAATGCATTCTAGTGAGAACAGATTCTAAGTGAGCAAAAATACTTTCTACAGTCAAGACGGGATGGTTTCCTCATTAGTTTAAACTTTCGGCCTCGGCTTCGCTTAAAAGGGACTAAAGTAAACAGGGATGTACATGAATGCTCGCTTTCAGTTTTTATGCGTATGTAAGGTCTCTGCGAAGCCGTCGGTATTCTAATGTGAACACACCAATACACGAAGGCACGATTCGTAAACTAGACCAGATAGTCCACACGTTGTCTTTGTGGCTCTTATTTGAGGTTTTCCAAACAGGCGAATGTCTCGTTTTAACCAATGGAAACCAGGCCTGAATTCCATATTCAGTGTGATGACAAACATAGGAGTTAATCAACAGTGGTACTAGCCGTTGCTCAAAGGTGCCGAGCGTACGCCTCCAAAGTCCCGATTCAAGTTCGCCACACTTGCTGCTTCGAAGATTGGAGCGAACTTCCAAGAATCTGTTTTACGATTATACATAAGTCGCGTTTATCAGTAACATGTTGCGGGTGGTGTAACGATGCAACGTGCTGGAAGAGGTAGGAACACTAAAGGTACAATTGAACTTTTCAGGTTTTTATTTCTGGTGCATGAAAAGGAAGTGAACGGCTTAACACCATTATATCATGTACCAAACTCTGATGGTTGCAACATGCTAGCCCACAGATTTCACCACCTTCGATGGTTGTGTGGAGGTATTCTGTGTGTATGGAGACGATGGGAAAAACGCTTACTTCTTTGACAGAAGGTTGGTGTTCAACTCGAAAACAACTTTTTTGGAGCAACTAGAATGCATAGATGGTGATCGTAAGTTTATGCATTCATCTGGATGGATATACATGATAATATGGGGAAGAGCCAAGCTCAGCGGCGGTTTTGTTATTAGTGTATCCATGTCCTCAAAGCCATCTTTTTAGTAAATGTCGCCTAGATGAAGTTTATTGCGACAAGGTAGATTGTTGCTTTTCAGTTCCAGCCAATGTGTAGACTGACAGTTGAATTTAGAGCTTAATAATTGGATCACCTGATATAAAGCACGGACATATTTTATGGTTTCTCTTCTGGTCACAATCCAGGATCCCATATTGATTTCACACCAACCTAATTTGATAGGTTAATGATATGTATCTGATTTTCCTTCATCCGCGGTCAACAACGGCCACTTAAATACATTTTGTTTCTTTCTACTCTTTTGTATTATGTGCGACGCTCGTTGAAATCATTTGCAAAACAATTTTTGGCGCCATTCTTTGCGTTCAATGAAGATAGAGGATGTATTGACGAAAGTGCAAGCATTTCCCACTCAACTCCAATCTGAATGCATATGGCTCTCACCGGGATTTCTGTATTATGAGGAAGTGAGCTCAAGCTGTTGACAGTTTTTTGTTACTTTTGCAAGCACATTATTGCCAAAACAGGTAATTAAATAACTACATTACTTTTTTGATTTCTGATAGACTACACGTCGCTTTTGCAATCAGCCGTTGTCAGTTATATAATATATGGGATGTTAATCATCAGAAGTTAAATTTAAAAAACGGTTTTTTTTATCATAGTATTTCATTTAACTAAGGTTAGACAGTATTTTTTATAGTGCGAGCAAATGGATTTTTCTGATCAAACATTATTTGAAAAAGGCTTCAAGAGGTAAGCTTTATGCTAACACACTTTAAGACTACACATATTTGCTAGTAAGGTAAAGGTGGTAGATTTTACTCAGCAAGATTTTTCGGTGTTTTAAGTTACCAGTCAAGCATAACCTCTAAGGATGTACGGATTCTTAAATTCATTCAGAAAGGCAACACCGATTATTTTAAACAATAATTGCAAATTGGCATTGTGCTAAGCAATCTGTTAGGAAAATTTGTTTAGAAATCTAGGAAATTTAGACAATTGTCCGATCCTAGTGAACCAACGGATTCTGTTGAATAGGAAATTGCGCCAGCTTACCGCGTTCTATACTATTGCACAATTAAACGGTGGTTCACAACTCTTAGCATAGTGTGTGTTGCATCCCTGTATTTCACGGAATAGTAACTGATGTATTTCGAGCAAAAGCTCATCTTAATGTTAAGAAAATTTAAAAGACTTTTCATATCCAATCGAATAGATCACTTTTTATCTTACTGCATGATGTGTGTGCATTAGCCTTTTCCATTTTCGATCATTATATACTTTTGTGTTAAAAAGTGTGTTGCTGTTAGGCTGGAGTTGAAGCGGATTCGACAAATCTGATAGGTAGAATATTTGCTTGCATTAACTAATATGTTCCCAAAACCCGTGTGTTTTGATATATTTAAAAAGACAAGCGGATCAAGTTTATGTTCTGGCTGATTCATTCATCTGAGCACTATTACTCGGCTTGAACCAAATGCACATTTAGTACACAATATATCCTCAACAATATCCTCATATATACACACCTATATATTCTAAAAATTATGTATCATATTTAATCATTTGTTTCCCTTCTATCCTGCCATCAGTGCGAACAGGCTTGTGCATCCGATCAGCCTTACAACGAATGTCTACGAATGTGCGAGGTACGTTTGTGTGACTGGTATGGCGTGTACAAGCTATCGACACATATCATGTGTTGGATTTATGTGTTCCATTACGTTACGTAGATAATAGGGTGGAATAATGTACCAATCAAAAACAATGGTACACCAACCATTTGCACTGATGGTTCGCTGCCATACAAACATGATGAGCTACCAAAGAAAGAAAAGTAAAAGGGGGAAAGGAGGACGCAATAAAAACTTAGTGTCCTAAACAAAAATGCACAGTCAAGGCATCTATACCTTGTGTTAACAACCCACCGTCACAAATATAAGGCGACGTCCACGAGACAGCTTCCTTGTGGCGTTCACTGTCTTGCGCCATAAACAGTCATTGCTGCGTAGATACATCAGCTCTAAACACAAGTAAAATAAGCAGTTTGACTATGAGACAGCAGCAGACGGGCCACTGGTTTCGGCTGCAAGCCGTATGCTGTAAATCTCGAGCCAAGCACAAGGCGGGTCGCGTGGAATCCAGCCCGGATGGCGAGACGGACCAACATCCACAAACTGGTCAGCAGTGAGTTTATCTCCTACTGCCAAGGCAAATGTTCCAACTCTGGCCTTGCGCTGCACTACATCTTGTAGAATAAACAATACCATTTAGTTAAGCAGTGTCAGGGAATACGTAGAGTCGTAAAACTTGGCTCTTCAGCGACAAACGGCTTATTCGACACAGCAATCCCAATGACAATTACAACGACTAGGTTGTAGGAGCGTAAACGTAAATAAGGAGGTTAGTTCCATAATTAACGACTTTACTGCATGCTTAAAATTTTTCTATAAATAAGTCAAATAAACTCAATCCAACACTAACAATTACGAACTAATAAGCATATAGGCTAATAAACGTTGGCGTCAAATCTTCTGCTTCGTCCACTTGCTGTATGCTAGCTGCTTGCTTCGTCATGTAGGTCCGTACCGTAATTCTGCTTGCATAATCCCACACATCCCTCCATTTTCATTATGAACCACCTCGCTGAGACTGAAGATGTCGTACGCTCTTCCATCCCGCGCTGTCTTTGTTATCCGCATCTGTGTGACCTCACCGAAAACCATCCTGCGCCTTGCTTTAGGTCCACTTCCGAGTACCCTGTGTCTCCTCGGTTGCAATCGGTTAATTCTGATTGTGGTTCTCTAGCATTAACTTAGAGATTTTCGACCGACTTTCACTATCACTACACCTTTCTTCCATCGCTCGTTGACACCCGATATTGCTTGAATCAAAACTTCATCATTTACTGCTAGCTGAGGTAGCGCCCGAGTATTGTGGTTGTAACACCGTTTGTGATCGGACATCCGCTTTTTTAAATCGCTTTGCACTTGCCCATGCGAGCCGAACCTAGATGCAAAAGTTCCGCCAACGCAGGTACAAGCATACTTGTCTTTCTACTGTACGGACGTTGAACTGGACTTAGACCGTTGTTCGGTGATGGTGTATTACCTATTTCCAGGAGCATCAGACATGTATCTTCATGAGTGTGTCTAGCCTTCGACAACAGCTTCTTGGCTTGTTTGACCGCTGCCTTCGCTTATCTGTTAGACTGGCTGTGATACGGGTTGTTTTGTCGATGCGAAAATTCCGAATTGTTTTTGAAATTCTGTAACGCAGCTCTTGCAAATTGCGGGAGATTGCCAGAGACCGACTTCTGTGGTATCTGTGTCTGACGAAATGACTTCTAAGTTTATAGAGGAATACTTCCGTGGTGGTAGCGGTGTGTCAATTTCGGAGTAGCCACTGTAGAAGTCGATTGTGTTTAAGCAGACATTTCAGTTCTTACAGCACAAGTCAACTGCTACTTTCTTCTATAGTCTACCAGAAATCTCATGCAGAATCACTGACTTGACGAGCGTTGTACGATCGGCTAGCTGAACAGCTTAATACTAGATCTCAACTTTGACGATACATCCCGGACCAGAACGCCAGTTCACGTGCCCTGTTACTGCTGCAGTTAACACACAAATTGGCTGAATGAGCATGTTCTAGCATCTCTGCGAAGCGGCGGTGGTATCGAACCTCGAGTTTCTTTGAATAGCAAGTTGTCATACATCTTTAGTTCATTTAGAAAGCTAAAACTTGAGGTTTCTTCCCGCGAAAGTTCTTCCTTTGTGTCTGTCCATCCACTCAAAATCAGGCCTTGCAACGCCGCGCTCGTCGCTTTCGCCTCAGAATGACGTCTTTATTCTTTCTAGCGATATTCGGTTACTGCTAGATGTTGTAGCATATTTACTGCCTCAACTTTTTGTTGGATTTCGAGTATTGGCATATGAGCTCTTGACAATGCATCCCCGGTTAACATCTGTGTCCCCGGGGTGTACACAAGTTCGATGTGGTATTTTTGTTGCTGGATAAGCAAGCTTTGAATACTTCGAGAGACACTGTGTAGTGTTTTTTGGCTATTGACCTTAGCGGTGCATGGTCATCATACACTGTAATCTTCCTCCCGAATGTTAATAATTTAATCGCTGCATCGCATAGACAACAGCGGACATCAGTTTTCCGATATGCGCATAGCGTTGTTCCGCGGCTTTGAGTGTTCGACTACCAAAATCCAAGGGAAAACCGTCCTGTAACGGAACGGCACCTATTCCGCTCTGACTGCTGTCACATTGCACCACCAAAAGCAGAGCTGGATCCTAGCAACCGAATAGGGGTGCACAGCTGATTTGATGATTGAATGTTATAAAGGCGGCTTCCTGCTCTTTACCCAAACTGAAATTTTCACTTATGTGTGTCAGCCTTCAGATGAGACCCATGATTTAAGCCAGCCTTGGTAATCAATAGTTCAACTAATTTGCCATGCCATTTAAATGACAAACAGCCTTTATATCTGCAGGTTGTGGCGTCTACAGCACCGCCTTGATCATCTCGAGATCGAGCTTTATTTAGTCCAATGTCAGAAAGTGACCAACAGAAATCGACTCCAGTTTCCCGGAGCTAAAATGTTCCCGATTTTAATCTTTATTTTCTTTCGCACACAACGCTTAAAACGTGTGCATATTGATGTCATGTTCCTGCACGATGCAGATGTAAAACAGCGCCACGTCTGCTACATACGTTATACGGTATAGATCGTCAGCACCTTGCAGTAACCTATCTGAAATATGTCACACCGGACCAGCAAACCAAACGGCAAACTTAGCCATCGCAAAGGCAGAAAGATGTGGCAAACGTCTTCAGGGAAGTGAATTCTTTATCTTGAACCATGTGCCAGAAGGCCGATGATTTATCCACTTTTGTCAATTACTTCGCCTTAGCCAAACTCAACAGGACATCTTCTAAGGTTGGCAGCGCATGGTGATCACTGCGTAGAGCTACATTCAATGATTTAGAATCTATGCACAAACTCAAATCACAGTTCTTTTTCGCAACACGCGCGACTGAGCTAACCCAGTCTGTCGGCTTGTCGACTTCAACTATTACGCTCAACTGTGTTGTCAACTAATGCGGTAGCGCACCTTTCACCTAGAGGAAACAGAAGCCTGCTGGCCGTCAGCGCAGTCTGTCTTATTGATGGATCTAGTGACAAAGGAGCAAAACCTTCAAACCGCCCAAATTCTGGACTACACACGGACGGAAACTGTTCCCTAGTATCTGTCTCTGCTCGCGATGTATTCACAAAACGAGCATAGTTAAAATAAACGAAGTCAAGACATTGGATAAAATCTATGTCGAGAAGCGACGTGAGATCTTGCTTCACGACAACGAAATCTAACTGACGTGGGGATCTGTCTTTGTGATTGCTCATTTAGATGGTCTCAATGCTCTTCGGTTAGATGTTTGAGTATTCCCGCATGCACACGATGCCTTGTTCTCGTCCCGCATGGATTCCTGGACAAAATTTCGCAGGTAACATGTTGATAATAGCACTGGAGTCGAACTGGAAGTGCACGATTTCGTCGCTAAACAATAAACTTGCGTCGACGCAATCCTTTGTGCCCGTCCGCGATGCGTTGCTGATTGAATGTTCAGAGTCGGATGGTGATGTGTCACGACTGAGTGCCATAACTTTGGGAGACCGGCTGCATCTTGTGAAATGTGTTCATCTGCCACATCCGGTGTAAATTCGACCCCACGCCGGACCTTGAACACGATCCTTCATGATGACCGAGATCGTATTCCACGGAAGCTAAGCACCATTAAAACAAGACAGCCAAAGTTAAGTACGCAGTGTGTCTTGTTAAGCTTGCTAGACTAAAGGCTGGGATAATTTTTGAGTTGGCATTGGAAGGAAACTCTTGCATCCCCTTTCGATTATCGGCGAAACTAAAGCGTACCAAGGCATGCTCAGAGTCGTGCAGCTATTCCAGAACAAGCGGCAATTTAGGATGGAACGGCACTAATGGTAGCTCTTGGCAAGCTCATATATTTTGGTCCGCCGTTGGCCAGCTACAGGAGGACGCTAAGTGTCAGTTCGTCTCCTAGTGTCTGAAAGCGGTGCTACAATGAAACAACTGATACCGCACACACGTTTGCAACAGACGCTCTCTGTTGTTTTTTCGACTAGGGTTTTAACAAATATGTACCACCTAGCTGAGCTTCTAAAGAGCTTAGTCGCCCTATCAGTGCGTCCAAGTACTACGTCATCTCAACTAGTATCACTCTATATGAGCGCGTTCAATTTGTGGTGGAATGTATCTTTGGCAGCATCCGAAATGCGGTCAGTGGAATTATAAACGGAAATCGCAAAGAAAGAGCGTTTAGTATTACCTCATAAAGCAACAGTAATTAATGTCAAACGAACTGCAAACAAAAGGATCCTCACTGGAATCCATCGACCGAAAGACTCAGCTTTGGAGCCGAGTATGATACCTATCCTATCTTGACACGAGTGAGCTGCATCAGCGTCTCCGGATGGGTGCAAAAATGGGGGGAGGTCAAGCCAGACGCAAACAGTTCAACAACCCAAATATGGTCATTGCTTTTAGGTTCCGACACAATACATTTTTATACCTAGTGTGTCTACCGTGCGTGCGAGTGCTGCTTGTGGACATATTTGTCTTGATATGTAAACGCTGAACTCCGCCAGGGAAACGGAACATCGTGCGCTTATAAGAGACCGTTGCCGAGAGGCAGCCAGTGTTTGATGCTGGTAGATAGATGCAGATTCTTCGACTCCAGAGGCATGATGACTGCTGTCAATTGATCTGAAATTATATCAGGCAGTTTAGTAATTGGGGTCAGGATGGGAGCTAGAGAAACAAGTGAAAAAGAAAGGAGGGAAGCGCCTTCAGTAGCAGTTTGTCGCTTATCTACCTCGTTATATGCAGCAGAAAAGGCACCGCTTGTTAAGCTGTGCGATGGACGATTCAGGATGTAGTTACATTAAGAAGAAATTGTCATGGGGGCTGAGATACTGCTGGAGCGCCCAGACTTAGTCAGGAGAAAGTTTGAGGTCCTCAAGCAAAGCCTATCGCTCAAGAATCTGTCACCTAAGGAGCGGGGAAGTGGCAGTACTTTAAAGAACTCGTTGCCATCTCATTTCAAACCCCCAAGCTGGTGGACCTGGAGACCGCGTTTGCCTGACCTCTAACTACTGACCAACCTGGTAGGAGTAGCTCTCAAATAGCTCAATGAATCAAAGAGGCAAGCAAACCTTCGCATATAAAAGCCTGCGTAAAATATATGTGGTTGCTACAAGCTGCTCTTCGTATATTTGCAATACTATTTAACTACACACCCGAAGTTTTATGTAGCAGACTTGGAATCAAATAGCCGTTATGCTAATTGGCTTCTGAGGTTTCAGAACCACGTGAGTCACCTTCAATTATTACATATTAGCGAGGCTAATTTCTGCCAACACTTTGATCTAAGGTTCACTTGATTGGATATTATGAGGCCGAAGAAATAGTAAATTGCCAATTGACCTTAGGGTTGCACAACATCATCAGCAAATTGAGGTGCACAAAAACATGCTCAGCTGCACGGCGGCTAGAGTTTATTAAAACATACTGCGAACAGTAAGTGTACGACTTTCAGAAGATAGAGCCCACGAGAGCAAGCATGCCCTCAGATCTAACTGCTTATAAACCGCGTCGTAAAGCATTTCCTTGCCATGCAATCAGAATGACTCTACCAAAACACGATATGAAGATGTGACTTGAGTCGTGATCCAGTATTTATTGGTTGTTGCCGCAGGTTCCTACTGTGTAAGTTTACTGGTCCTTTATAATGGAGTTAGTAAGCTCATTTTGTTACCGGGTTTTCCCACTTGATTTTCCGAAATTCCAACCGATCAAGCCACGTTGTTTTGACAGAGAGCGTAGAACAACGCCACAGTGGCACATCCCATGGGACAAATTCAGCTGTATCACTCAGTCGACAAATACGATGATTAGAGATAGTAAGGAAATATTTGTAGCAATGCGACAAAGATTATGTGTCCGCAGTTCAAAAAGCAGCTCGCAACGGTCGCAAAGACTGTCTCTAAAGGACTATTTGCGTATATGATTTGGTGACCGAAGATTGCGGTTCACCTACCAGATATATTGAGTTTGGAAACAGGGCAGATAAACCACAGCATTAATCGTGCCTCTGCGTTAGCGGTACATTTTATAGATAACCATGTGCTTGTAGCGGGTAGCAGGAGCATATCCTTCATCTAACTGGACAACCTGAACTGTGGTATTGAAACTTCGTGCCGAAAACTTTTCAACCTAGAAGACAAAATAACCCGCTGGAACTGGCGGGCTGCACTCAATGATTTCTAACTTCTTCGATGCTATTACCTTTATCATTTAAAGTAAAGGGTTCAACTGTTCTATGTTTAAGTGAAAACGTTTGGTCGTTAGGACGATTTTGAAATTCAATGTAGACAATTAGATGTCTGTTTATTTTACACTTGCTTTGGCCAAGTAATTCGAGACGATCGTAAAGAAAGGTTGCTACAGCTGTTTCTGTCAAATGTGCCTTGCAGCTAACACATCGAGATTTCAGGCTAGGTGGTATACGCATTACCAACCTACTGATAACAAAGCGTGAATAGTGTCAAAATGTGAACCATAACAAAACTGTTATAGATATGTACATCGATTTCAGCAAAGATTTGACAAGATGAAAATTGAAGATGCCCTTCAAAGGAACACAACATTAAAACTTGATGGCATCTTTCACCAGTGCATTCGAGAGGTAGGCGCTGGAAGAAACTTCAGGGTGGAACTAAACAAGTGTCTGATAAAGCTGTATCCCTCTGCTTGTGGCGTACATCAAGGCATGGTGTTGAAGCTCGTAGTGTTCCCGATTTACATAAAAAATCTGGCCTAGCATCTTTGGTCGTTATATGCCTTATATGCAGGGAGATCTAATAGGGGAAGTTTAGTTTGCAATCCGGATGATAGATGTTAACATCTGCAGGGAATCACCATCCTAATCACATGGTCAAGAGAAAAGCGCTTCCAGGTAAGCCCAACTAAGTTCACAGCTAACAATCTAAGCATGAAGAACTGGGTTCCTTGTTTCATTCTAACTAACACAATGAGACGACGGGTGTTGCACGTTGATATAATTGCGCGCTTTCTGATCACAAGCTAACGAGTGACATTTACCGATCATGAAAGGAGAAAATTAATGATGGAATTGTGATGGAATGGGAGTGGAAGAAACAAACGGCATAAACCCCAATAGAATCACGACGTTTGAGACAGGTGCCATTATTTCCCAGGAAGCTTGAGGGTGACAGCCAACTCTATTTTTGCGCATACTTCAAGGACGACTGGGAGTAATTGCCACAGCCGACGCAAGCCGCAGTGTCCTAGCACTTTCATTAAGGTAGATAACCGTAAACTCCTGGTTAGAGTCAAATTGATGACACGTTGCTGGCTATCAAAAAGGCCGGCAACTTTGATCTTGAGTCTTGTCCTTATCATCCTTTTGCTACAATTGTAGCAAACTTAGGATGGGTAAATGATTTTGGTGTATCATGCAACTGCGGTCCGAATCCGTGAAAAACAGTAAAATGCTACCTGGATGGGGAGTACCCGTGATCTGAGCGCCCAAACACAGTTTATCCAGCTGGTCTGAAGATATTGTCATGTCTCGTCCCATCCTCCATAAGATCAATGCTAGAGTAGGTCTAGCCCGCCTCCTCTGTGAGCTTAAACTCAGACCCAGCATAAAAATACGTATTCAGCAGGTCAACCCCAGGCGCACCAACATTTTTAAGGCTTGCCGTACGAGGACCGGGTGCGAGAGGCTGACGGTACACCCTTAAATTTGTTAGACTTGGTTATGGCACACAATAGGCTTGGACTATGTAAATTTCTTGTGTTGAGGCCACTTTTCCACCGGTGAACATCTTGCTGCACAACCGGATATCAGTAAAAACTTTTGAAAAAACAGCCGGAAAGAGTTTCCCGTGCCCTCTGTTTTGAACGTTCAGTGGTGAGTGTTTATAACGTGCAATTTTAGTAAACACAATTGAGGAATTCACAGTATTCGTTGTTTAAAAATTCTCCACTCTTGGGCTCCGTGAAGAGGTGCACATTTTCAACGCAATTTTGCAATTCCGATTCTCGGGCTACGGCGATTCATGCGTTTTACGGTATCAGGTAAGAGATTAAAAGTGCGAGCACAGCCGTGCTCGTATATATAAAGTTTACTGACCCTCTTTTCAAATCTTTGATCTTATTTTAATAAATTTGCACAGTATTAAATCTCTTATAATCCATGCTGCAGTATATAGTAGTTAACATGTAATAGTGAGCTAATATTATAACCCTTATGCTTTGAACAATTAATGTAATTGCCTGCACACTGACTTATTTCCAAACTATCCAGTCCAATATCACAAGAGTATTATAGTTTTCATTCCAATAGATTGGGTTAATTATTGCTGGACACTATACGATTCCAAAAGTGAATGACATTCACTGTCAGGTTTTATGTACTCTTAAATCACATAAACTGCGCTGTAACAGAAGCAAAAATTGAAGTTTGCAGGCCTGTCGGATGCACAATTTTGGATGAAATGCTCTAAACTGAAAGCCACATCTCGTTAAAAGATAATGAGATTTAACGCAATTGATTCCAATCTTATTCTCAGCATCTTGTATAGTTAAACACACGCATTATAAAAACGTTTAGACTAGGCCAGTACTTCGTTCAAATTCTGATTTGTCTAATGGCACCTCTGTTTTCATGCAGCCTGGTGATACTCCCAGTGGCTGGTCCTGTCACAATGGATGCCGAAGTTTATCTGCTGCTCTGAAAGAGCGTCCTGGTGATTGTCCACCGGAGATTATGCCGACAATTCACCGAATTCCAGGACTTTCTAAACTAACACCATCAATCGGTTGGTTTGGGGAGAACAAAGACAGCCCTAAGAACATTGGATTAGACGGCCGAGATATGCTTGACAGACATTTTACAACGCGCTGCTCTGAAGATGTAGAATGTGTGCGAGACGGAGAAAAGTGTTGTCAGTCCCAATGTAAAGAGGCTATATATCGAGATGGTAAGTAACGATATGTATATCTTACAAACTGTTGAGAGACTGTGTTCACACGTTGACGGATCCCGTCTCACAAGATTTTGTGCTGGCGACACATACGGTAATGAGAGTAGGCTGTTGATAGCAATTGTGGCAGACGAGGCTTCTTTCTAACTTGCCTGAAGCCTGATTGCCTGACCTGTTTAAATGGTATTCAGAGAGTAATTCTCTGAAGATTTCACGTCATACTAAGTAGGCAAATATAATATACGCAATGTGGTTCACTTGTTGTAAAAGTATAAAAAGGTGTAAAGGTTTCTTTTATTGAGTCCGGCCTAAGCTGATATCGATAAGGATATTTTGAAAGTAAGTCTAAAACTAGTATTAGGATTTGTACTTTCGTTTTGAAAAAATCCATTAATTAACTGTTAGATGAACGGAAAAATCGGTCCAAAATTAAAGCGAATGAAAATGCCAGATACTTCGCGATTTCAAATATACCAGAGCTTGTTCTCTATCCTCAAAGAAAAAACGTTTTTGAGGTTAAAAGTTTCGCTTGTTCTGACCTCATACAAGCTTTTATTTATCAAAGTGTCATTATACCGCACCAACTGCATTCGCACGTCTTTCGCACTTCGTTCTAGTTTGTCATAAGTTTCGGCAAATTTAGTGGTGAAAAGCTTCATTTATTGCTTTTCTCTGGCAAACGCTGAAATCCTTTTAAGTAACAGACCCACTTGCAGAGCCGGTAATAATTTGTCACATGAATGCACATCCATCCACCTATCCATTGAAGGCAGCCATTTTTCTCCTTCTGAAGATATGCGGGAGCTGAGAACAATGTAATTTCGATTATACCTACTTGTTTATAAAGTGATCGACAGCTGAATAAAAGCAATTTAACTGATTCCACTATGCAAAAAACACAAAGTTTAGTCCCTTCAAATTGCTATCGTATAAAAGGTGCGGCATGACCATCTCTGAAATGTTTCTTTGGTATCACACGTGGTAATTGTCGAAGGGAACCGTTGACTATTCGGAGACAGACCAGTTACTTATGCACAACTCGTATTAACTCAAGAAAGAATGCTTTTTGCAGCGTTGCGAGAAATCGCACAATATTCTACAACTATTCTTTTGGAAAAGCATGCAAAAATGATTACAATATCCCGTACCTGAGTTCATTGAAACTGAACTTGTCAACGCTTCCATAAAAATGTGCAGAACAAGAAATCGGTCCTGTCAGACACCGCATTGTCTATATGCAGGAACATAACTAATCAAGTGCTTGAACTCACTAATGATTGACGGCTATTTGACCAAAAATATATTAGAAAAGCTTAGGCCGATCGGCTCTATAATTCCAAGATTATATAGTCACCCAAATATGTAATAACTGGGGACGTCATTGTGATCACTATTGGGTAAGCGGAACGCGCCGGAACACATGGTGGAAAATTGGCTAAAATATATATTGGAACGTAAAAGAGAATAGATTTTGCTCACTAGCTGAGAGGCGCTTTCCAATTTGTCGATAGCGTTAAAAACGCAAACATTTTAGACTGTGCGATGTTGGCTCTAAACTCGATATCACTGTTCATTAATGTCACGCCGCTGGAAATAGTCAACATACTTTGCGCCTAATTTGACCAACACAGTAATAGCAAGGAGATGTCAACTGGCCCTTTGAAGCAGCTCCTTCACTGGTACACCTTCAACTTGAAAGTCTGTTTTCACAATTAACTGTGCAGTCAGGTAGACGGACTTGCAATGGGATCCAACTTAGGCCAAGTTTGACTGATGTTTACATGGGCATGTCGGAGGATAACCTGTTGAAACCGGTTATTTCCAAATTTCAGGCTCTACCGAAGTTACGTGGACGACTTTTTTGGTATAGAATACCAAGCAAACGGAGCTTCTGCAAGTTTATACACATGTGAAGAGTATTAATATCCTCAGGTTTGCAGTGAATACGGCTTTGAATATGGGTACTTTATGATCAGGTTATGGTTTAAATGAGAATTGTGCTACTTGTCATGGAAAGAGAAATGCTGGGAAAGAAGCCCATGCAAAACAGTGTTCTAATGAAAACTTCTCTACAATGACGTCATTCATCCCCGATATGGTTTCCGTTGGATTATTAATCATTGTCCACATTTGGATCCGATAAGCTGGTGATAAATTAAATTCACAAGCATCATGATAGACAAATCCTTACAACGTAACCGTTTTGAATGAGGCGACACATGATGCCTAATAATAATTTACCATGTTAAAGAGGTTCAGGTAAATGGCATTGAAATTCCAGCACAAGCAGAGGTTTGCTTTGTTGCACTCATTACACAATATTCGAATATTTCTTCACTGATTTCAACCTGTATCTCATCAATGCATCCAACAATCGGTATTAAGGCTTTGCAGAGGAAAATCGCTACTCACCATGATTGCCGATATAAATCTCTTGGCACTGAGGGCTTCCACTTGCATATTCTCAATCCGATAGCGTTTCTTATCTCGTCTTCCATGCTAAAAGTTTCCGTCAGCTACCTACCCGATGGATTTCCCCGGTAAATATCTAATTTCCAAAGGCTGTACACCAAATAAAGTATAAAACGAACGACGGAATTATATGATCAATATTTTGGCAGCCGAGATGGTCCTTTATTCAGAAAATGAATGCACACGGAGGTCAAAAGGATAGCGGCGCATGAATGGCTGCTCATACATTACTAACCTGGTTATCACAAAGTATACATGGCTGAAAGTGTTGACCTGAGGGTAGATCATTCTAAGTGATCTGCATTTGTTTCATCCATAGTGCCTCAGTTTTAAATACTGTGAAGTTCTGTTGTATGGTCTGGAAGCATGCGGTGTTTGTGACTCACCAAACGAGTTGATCATCCAGTTTGTCCTTGAAATAAGGTGAAACGTAGAGATAGATAGCTATAAAACCGACTTGAATGCTTCGACAAATAACGCACTAATAGGCGCATAACGCATGTAGCTTTGTTTACGGCGCATATTAGCAATCCGCCTCAGCTTCTGTAGTCACCGTTTGACATGTTATAGCCTATCGGAATATTTGGAGTAGGGTTAGCAAACTAGGCGACATTAGTCAAAGACAGCCAACAATTATAATTCATCTTCACTTTGTATAAGAAATTCCGCCTCTGAGTTAACCCAACCAAGTCCATAATTATCAACCCGTGGAAAGGTAATGACCGCTGAGACTGTGTTCTCTATGATCAATCGCCATATCCTACACATTCCGCGTAGGATCTAGACGTAATTCCATGAAATCCGCTGACATGAGTAATATACGATGCCGGAAACCTGCGCATAGATAAGGCGCCTATATTCAAATACTTCAACTGATTTGTAGCAAATACCACTCCTCTGTTCTCAACCCTGCTGGTCCTAGCATGTAACTTGACAGTCTATTTTCCGACTGTTTGGACAGTGTTGTAAAATTTGATCATATTTATTGTGAGACCACGAGGATCGCCCCTAGTATAGCAAAGTTTTGGAAAGGTACAAGCTATCGTATTATCCATATATAATTTGCCACCATTCGGCCCATCCGATATTACATCTGAGTGAGCTCTTTGTGCTACGGCGGCAGCGCCGCATGCATACAATTAGCCAGTCATCGTAACACGTACGCTTGCTTGTAATACCGTGTCTGAAGAGGATAACCCACTCTCGATTCTTGCAGCGACGACCTCTAAGCTTGGGAACACTTCGCAATGAAATTAGTCGTGCAAATATGAACTTGGAATGAAAGAATGTTTTAGATTGCCGCACTGCCGCCAGTTTTATATAAGGCTTTGCAGCTTATTAGGCTACCACACTTTGGCAGTAAGCTGCACATAATTGTGAATTAACTTTGGAGTGAAGCGCTGTCAATTGCCTCATTGAGATTGCATGATAGAATAGCTATGGAACGGCGTAAAATAACTTGACGCTATGAAAATAATAGTGCTGTGAATGAGCAAGTGGGCCACATGAGCGCAACAAACACGCTTGAACCTAGATAATGCATGCTTCGTTGTGTGATGCTACCAACTAACATGGACATGCGTAACCTTAATTAAAGTAGCTGATATTTTCTTTGGATCACGACTCAGCTTTTACTTAAAAATTAGGAAATGCATTTCTCTCCTTAGGGAAGTTTCTACCATTATAAATGTCAAAATTGTTTGGTCAAACTTTGAGTCATTTAAAATTCACCGACACCATTGTTATTGAACAATTTAAGTTATCAGACATTCGTTTCTTTGAATCAGAGGATACATTGCATATACCTATATTTCTAGGCAAAGAGCCCTATCCACTTAATCCGCTTCAGTAGTCAGAATATCGCAGAGGAGCTCTTTTGTGTATCTTGACAATGTTATGCATAGTTTAACTCGCTGGATCGTTCAAGTTTCAGTCTTGCATTTATGTTGGCAAGGGATACGTTTTGTTGAATAATTGCAAATAAGTAACAGGGCGCACTGGTAAACACATATGCATTTAAGATATCAACTTTCGGTGACAGTTAGAATAGAGCAGCTGCAATTTCGATAACAGCAACAATTTTACAGTAGCTTATACTTATCACTGGTACCTACCATATTAATATATTACATGGGCAAAAAGCAAATATGTAACACCATCTGACCTTATATTGACAAAATAAAAGCAGCTATGTGCAACCATTTTAACTAACGATTTAGCCTGTTATTTTCGTATATTACGAAAACACACGGTTTTCTTAGCACAATTGGCTCTTACTTTATATAAATATTAATAGTACGAAATTTTTTATTTGAATCCGCCAGTGTACATTTGATTTGGTGACTTGCGAATGCTCTACTTAATTACAGGATCATACAGAGATTTTATTTCAATTGTAAAGCTAGATTTTTTTCCTTTTGCTGATATTGTTATCCATATATGCTGCCTCCCAAAACGGAAGAATTTGCAGGCGTTGGGATGAACTAAGGCAGCAAGTTCTTAAAACTCATATCTAGAGAAGTCGCATTACATTGTAATTTTGTCTCGTCACATTAGATATTTTACCTCCGGCTCCAACGGTGCAGGTTTTGGAAGCCCAGAACCCATCATCTTTCATACTTTCTTGGGGACAGCGAGACATTGGGAACAACTTGTCCGAACCGGTTGTATATGTGTTGCAGGTAAAAAGCTACTTTGGACCGGATTATGACAGTCAACATGCTGGGGCATGGAGGACGCTCGTTATGGTATGTTAGTTATTAATATTCACTATCATTTAGACTATTAGTGCGTAGCTGTATTAAATTGCTAAGACAACGCATTTACTCCATGAATCTGTTATTAATTTTTCTAATTTGTGCACCTTTTATGGTGAGATGGATACAGTCATCTCAAAGATACAAACGAATTAAAAGATAACGTTTTGCCCAAATACTTCTTCATGTCATGCATATTCTCGACTTTGGAATAAATGTATTTGCCTGCTAGAGAGATCAAAATAGTTCTGGTTACTTGTGCTTTCTCGCTGGTCTGCTCAACACGACATTATTTAAATCGGTGATGTCCGGAGCAATTTATGATGGTTATGATAAGAACAGCGACACTATTCCAACAAGAGTTTAAATAATGCGATTATTTAATTAAAATAAATACTGGTAACTCATGAGGCTTGTTATTTTCTTTGGTGTTCGCCAAACTTCGCCATTTGAATGCAGACGTTAAAGCGATATTCAAAAGAATATCATCAATGCAGGACGAGTAGCGGTTCCGGAACAATAGTTACTAGAAGGTAAACCCAAAGATGGATGTTTTCAGCAAATGCTAGTTTTCTTCTAAAAGCTTGAGAAGATATTAATTTAAACTTGGTAAAACAAACATTTCAGAAAAATATTTAACTTCGCCCAGTGAGGTTCTCTATCTCCGGACTCATCAGAGAGATTGTCATGCATTCATTGAAAGGAACCTACTAATAATTACGACTCTAAAACTTCGGTTGCTGTGCGTTGATGATATTTTCCTGGTACTAAAATGTAGGCAGAGGGCGATGGCACATAATATACAAAAATTAAAAAACATCCTGCATTGGATGTTTTAGCAACTAGAATTAGAGCGGATGTGACAATTTCATCTAGCAGAAAATCTCGCACACAGATCAGCCACTGAACTCTTACGGTAACCACACCAAAAATCACAAAATAATCTGGGTGCAACAATTGCTTTCCAAAACATAGGGATACATCAGCACGACGTAAGCGAAACGAGTACAATTAAAACACCTATTCAAGTAACTTTGGTGCAACGGGCACCCAAAAATTGTTCCCTAAGTATATTTAGACCATAAGTCCAGAGAATCCAAGCATACGCCAGTGATAACTGAGCGGATCCTTTTGCCAAAAATCAAGGAAACATGCGAAATAACTACCACTTTTTTCAAATATCATAACGTCATACCGCACAATCCAGAAGCTACTCTGAGAAAAGGTTTGTCAAGAGGAAAAAGAAAACTGGAACCTCAACTCCTGACATATGCTTACTATGTTAATCCAGGTGCGAAAGACCCAACCGCACCGCAATATTATTTGTGCAAGCTATGATAATCGCCCAATCGGATATGTTAAAAAACCTCCAACCGGAACAAAGCTAAATGCCCAATTTCATTTGCCAGGGAACGGCGTAGTGATTGACAACATTCTTCCTTGGTTTCGCCCTCCACTAGCTCCTGCTATGAAGCTGCTGCCAATAATTCACTGATGTTACCTCGAATGGTAATGAACCGTCTGAGAGCAAGTCGTCCTACACAGCAAAATCCACAATAACTGCACGATGCTTGCATGATTAGCAAATCGCCACATCAAAATACAGCTCGTTTTGAGTGCTCTGCTCAGATGGGTGCTACTGTATCCATGTTACGAAGCGTAAACTAAGTAAGTCGTACGAAAACTATGCTAGACGCTACCAACAAATAAATATAGGGCATATCAAAAACAGTACATGACTTACGGATAGATTTTGCAATCATTGTGTAAGAGGGCAGAAAGTGTACAACGTGCGGCGACTTGCGAGTATTTGGGTACTGTCGCAGTAAGGTAATAATATGACTGACCTTCAAACGTCAAGGATATGTCAGTGATCAAGAGCGAAAAGAATAAATATACTATATGGTAACTGATTGTAGGACACAAAGTAAAGCAGAGCAAGGTGTGCAGAATAATAACGGAATAGAAATACCGTGTCCTCATATAAGCAATCCACGTTGGGGATACGTCATATTTTTTATTAGACTTTACAGCTACCGTGGAACTACCTAAGAATCTGAGAAATTTTCCATTAACATAGTGGAACTTCACATAATAATTCTATCATTTCATGCACGCGTGTGTAAATTTGATTAGATTTTGCGTAGTTACTCTTGCGCTTATCATGTCAAATGGCATATATATATATATATATGCTTAGAGAGATTCATCTAGCCTTCGTTATAACTGAATAACACAAAAGCAGCTACTTTCAATAAAGCAAGAAAAAACAACATTATAACAGAATTTACTGAATTCAGTAATTTCGCGTATTCTCTTCAGCTGTTTACATACAATGAGTGGAAAACAGAGCGATGTTAACAGCAAAAATTCAAAGCTTTCGAAGGTCTTTAGGC
Source organism: Dicrocoelium dendriticum (assembly GCA_944474145.2). Classification (NCBI taxonomy): domain Eukaryota; kingdom Metazoa; phylum Platyhelminthes; class Trematoda; order Plagiorchiida; family Dicrocoeliidae; genus Dicrocoelium; species Dicrocoelium dendriticum. The sequence continues at coordinate 58,684 of CALYDF020001210.1, forward strand.
ATTATTGAAATTCGTGAAGGGAAATGCCTGCATGAAAAAACAGCTACATTATTTACGTCTCTAGAGTATATTTTATTGTTCATTCCAAATATGAAATCAATCCTGCTTCGTTAATTTTGGATAACAGGTTACAAGCCTACCCTCCCTTTACGACCGTTCTGCAGGTCGCGAAGGTTTACGTTATTAACTTTGGAAATATGTAAATTTTCATGGGTATAATATCAGTAAGTTAAGTAGCAGGTATTTACTTATACTTCAGGTTTAACGTAATGAATTTCAGCTTACATTCTGAAGCGTGATATAGTAGAAGCATTCAAATAAAAGTTTTGTTTTCAAAAATCGATAGTTGAGAGAAGTAAACATCATGTTGGAAATCACTGCATCAATTAGGGCTTAAATTAGGTTGTATTTGCCATTTTTGATGCGAGATTTTGGTAAGGTCTTATAATGAATATTAGTGCTATGTAGCGTTTGCCTTGATTAATGGTGTACCTATAATCAAAATATTAGTCTTATTAACTGAACGAGCGTCAGCATGATGAAATATAATAAAAGAGCTCACCAATATTTGTAAACTAAAGCTGCTTGCCGACATATATTCGGGACCATAGCTACGTCTTTCCCAAAACTAAGCATGCATGTTGCAGTGTTTTGATAATTTAAACACATATGGGGCCATTTATATGTGGCATAGATATTGGATGAGATTGAGATGAAAGGGACATATTTAACCGACAAATCCGCTGTCTTGTGGAAACCAGTAAACTCATAGCAGATTATTTCCCAAAACATGTATAAAACAATCAGGATTAGCTTTACTAGATTAGCCACGGAAATCAAAACAAACAAAGTTATGACCGTAAATGTTTAATTCAATACTCGCAAATCATAACACCTATTAGATGACTAGAACGATCAATTAAAGTGTGAAATGGTATATTAACCACTTCTCGCCTTTCCGGTTGAACGATTCTTTTGTCAAACTCGGTTTGAGGTTAATTCTCTTCTTTGATTTCATTTCTCCGCAGGAAGCTGGAATGGCTAGATAGATTGAAGTTAGTTCACACAGACTAATCGCAACAAGCTGTCGCCGCGTTTATATGAGATATGGGATCCATCATCCAATTAATCTGAGTTTCATGCAATTGACAACCTTAAGTACCTAATGGTGTCTGGAGTACATTGTGTGATTTCAGCTTTTCCAGACATCATGGGGAGGTCAGGTAATGTGGACTTTTCTAAATGTCATTCAACTTGTTAAAAGCGAATTTGGCTGCCTTGTGTGAGGCAGAATTGTCTCGGTATTTCTAGTAGTAAACAAATAGTTTCGGAAGTTGCACACAAAGCATGAAAACCTTAATAACTGGGAAGAAAAATCTGAAGTCATGTAGATGGTAGAAGTGATCGGACCAACACTTTGATAGAACTTCGACTACTTTTTCACATGAACTATGTTGTTTTCATGTAGTAATCGCAAACGTTTTCGAGCACTGTATGCAGAAAAGGAAGGGAAAAATGACTGCGATTTATAAGCCGTGATAAATTGTTTGGAAACGTATACACTTCATAGTGTGTGAGCCTCATAAATCTGCGTTACATTGTCCTAAAAAATCCAGGTTTGATCAACATCATCAAAAACAGTGCATCAGCTCTCTGAACTGATAATTGGTTGCCATCTAGTCATTATGGCATACAGAACAAAGAATACTAAAATGGAGAGAATGGGAATTACTGAAAAGCCTTAATTCTTTAAGCAAACAATCGGCATCAATGATCCTACAATTTGTCATCAACATAATATCACAAAAGGCTGGCTAGCATTCAAGGATAAAGCGGCATCGGCGAGACAGATTCCTTGCGGCTTTCACTGCCCAGCGTCATAGTCAGCCGTTACCAGCAGCTACCATAACACGAAAAACACGCTGACCTGGTAGTCCAACTATGAGACGGCAACAGTCGCGCCCCTGGTGCTTACTGCGAATCATTTCCTTTAATATATCGGACCAAGAAAAAGGCAAATCACGCGGACTCTAGTCTGGAAGCCGAGACAGACCGACGTTACCAATTTTGGTCATCAGCGACCTCATTCAGGTTGATTAGTCCCTTAGTCCGCTACTTGCGGACACGTGGCTGTTACACTGACACCAGCAATGGTCTGCAGATAGCGATACTCAACTTGTTGAAGGTGCTTTAGCTTCTTAGACCGGAGATGCCATCTCATTGCCATAGAGTAGAACGGCCTTTTCTGTGGCCGTGTATACTCGACCTTTCAAACGGAAAAACTAGCTTCTCTTGCCCAACATGTTTCAAGTTCACAAAGTCAGTTCTGGCTTTTGCAACACGCGAATGGGTTTCAGTTTCTATGCGCCCATCGTTGCTGATGCAGCTGCTAATGAATCGAACAGCGACTACCCGTTCCTCTTGCTTTAAAGGTGCGAACCCCTAGTGAGTCTAATCAGCATTGATTACACCACAACAATGTTAAACAACAAAACGATGTCGTCCATCTAAGCTTTATAAACTAGCCTTTCACCTCACGGCGCCTCAAAACCTGTACAGAAAGTGAACATTACATGATGGAGTCCATGAAGAAATTGAACAGAAATGTAAACTCGGAAAACCCCGACAAATGCTAAATGTTGTCGGAAATATATCCGGCAGATAACCGTTGCCCTTGACGCGACCTGTACTGTTCCAGTATGGACATGCAAAATGCTCACCTATTTCTTCGGAACATATTTGGGCCAACCATATCAAAAATTTGCGTCCATAGACTGAATTGATTGCACAGTTTAAGTGTCGGAAGGCCGCTATTATTACGCTTCGGCATGCTGCCGTACCACCTACGGCAGATTGATGATGTGGTCAATACAGCTAAGTGTAGCACGGATAGCTGTCTGCTGTTCACAAATTCCGGATTCCCGTTTCATTTTGAGGCGACGAACGAGAATGATGGGCAATTCTTTCGTCACAAATTCTGTTAAACCAATACCCTGTGGTTATCACCGTCAGTGCGGCTACAACTATTATATATTGCCACCATAATCGAATCACTTCAGTTAGCCAGGACAATCTCTTCCTTCCAGTCAGGTACGAACAGGGAAGTCAGTGCTTTGCAGAGAAGATCACCATCATCCCAAAATAGTGCATGTGATAGAAATAAGGACCAGTAGCACGAATAAGATTGAGGATGCTGATCGTGATTCGCACCTCAACCTCCGTTGAAGCATCTACTCCAAACACCCATGGCTTGTCCTTCAACACTTATGTAGGAAGCGTTCCGGAAGCAGGGGACCAACTGCACTGATATTGGAAAGGTCTGTTCACATTGTGCTCAGAGCCAGCAGGGCGTTTTTTAGGTTCCAACAGCTTAATCTACCTCAAGGATATCCAATGAGTTCTACGCTGACGACTGTTAATACCACCAGCGCATGCCGCTACGTCATGCACGGCGGCAGAAATCCTGATCACTGAAGTTCAGTGTAATTAGGAAAAGAGAGCAAAAGTTCGGTAAGCAGAGCATCTTAGTAGATTTGCGTGACCGATACCTGAAAAAATTTATCAAATGCCAATAGAGAGACGCTTAATGCGCTGCCCGATAGAGATCGTGGAAAACGACAGCGTACCAAGACATGATCAGAGTCCACCCGAGTACTCCACAACAAGCGGCAATCAAGGATGGAACAACGCCACTTGTAAATTATTGCAATTTGATTTATTAAGGTTCACCTCTGGTTAGCTACAGGTAGGTGCCAATTGGCATTTCGTGGCCCACTGTGTCGAAAAATCGATTTTGCAGTACACTACCGTCACGTGTTCATTGACAGGATATTAAAAGTGCAGGAGGTATTGCACCCCGAGATCATCATGTTTATTAAAAGGTAGGAACGCTTGATTATTCGCCGAATGTATACCTAGGGAAGATATCTAAGTTCATCCAATCCTGTCAAAAATAAGAAAATTGTTATTAAACTGAGGCTTACCCCAAATATATTTTATTGTATTATTTTCTGGTGACTGTTCATAATAATTGCATTAGAGCACTTTTTCTTATCACTCGCGTGTTACACAATTAAGTGTAAAACATTTTAATCCTTAAATTATATTCCGTAAATATATATATATTCCATAAATAAAAAAATTCTCTCCAAAATTACCATGTTTTAAAAGATTTAGCTAAGCCAAAGCTGTATGTGAATATATACTCTCAAGCTGCTAAATGTCAGTTAGTAAAACGTTGTTTGACCGCCTTAGTAGAGTGCACAACTGGTGTGACGTAGTTACATCTCCATTCGTAGTCACGTTAACTCGAAAACGTCAAACGTTTGCGATTATTACTTGTTGTTACTTTTTAATCCCCTCAATAATACGTAAAAGTGCGAAAGCGCATTCCGAATGCTTACGATCTATAGTTTTTGCTAGACTGCTAGATTTCTCCAAAGTTATGGAAATGCTCAATTCATGTATTTATCAATTGCTTGTAAAAATGTTGAAAAGTGACTTGAAGTACTTGCAAAAGAGTTGCATTTGCAAGTCCTCGCTAGTAGGAATTTTTAGATAAACTGGTTTTATTCAGCATAAGATCCAAACTACAGATCACAAATGAAAAAGTTTGGGTCCTAAAAACGAAGGCGACGAAGCAAATTGATGATGTACATGTCATACCTGGGAACAGCGAATAAGAGGCATTTAAATGATAACAATAAATCATTGTATGCTGCTGCATTTATTGTCAAGTCATATGCTCTCGTTAATCCCAGGCCTTGGTTGTACCACACGAGTTACTTTAAAGGATGCTAATAAAACTGTTCGATAAAACATTAAAAGGCCACAGAAAAATGGAATATAGTAAGTAAGGGAAAACACAATTATACATTTGGAGATTCGAAGCTCACAAATCGGTTCTCCTTATCTCAGACTACTTTGATGGATGCTCAGCTAAAAGAACCACTTGTCGGCTGGTGGTATCAATTCCAACTAACCGCGGTGAATCGATTTGGCTCCCGTGGATTTGAATTTCTCTCTCCACCAGTCCAGCTGAGTAATCCGAAACCCAAGCCGCCTTCACCACCGGTCAACCTGACCTGCAATTATATGGCGCTTCAGATGAACGGTACAGTTGCGGCGGAGTTGCAATGGGTACCACCAACTCAAACCAGCATCCCTGTGACAGATTATATTGTGAGTAGTTTCCGGAATATGTATAAAGGTGTACAAATAGATTCGGGTTTTATACAGGGTCTTTATAATTTCACCGTCTTATCAAGGCAACTGCGTAGGTGACTTCCCAATACCTATTTTCGCGACGAGCCTATTAGCACAAATAAACGTACGCGGAGTTAGTTTCACAAGAGTAACAGCTTATCACAGTAGAATCACTTTATGCTATCTTACAAACAGCCAGCTAATGAAAGGAGCATAATTCCATACAGGCCCAATGTCAGGTTTCAGATAGAATTCCTTTAAAATTATGATTACACGTTAAGCTACTCTAATTTGAATATATTAGAAACAACTGTCCTAGGGATAAAGGTTTATCGGTTTAAATTTTTACATATAATTTCATTTCAACGGTGCAGCGATCTTGCTTTAATCCTTTTATTTGTTATTCAAGCTACAAAATCTGTTTAGGGTGATGGCAACCAGAAAAGACTTTCCTTCGCTTGAAGTGCCTTATAACTGCACATCGATAGTCATGCAATGAGGAAAAATATAGAACCTGCTGCTTTAGGTGTTCATAAATTTAATCGGACAATACGACCCCAGGATATCTGAAATGTACTCAAGAACTACTAGAACGTATCGAATTGTAAGCAGGTTACTGATCAACACATGGAGATCATCTCACAAACGTCTTACGCATGTTATTTAGAAGTCAACATAAAGTAGTAACGAAAGCACACAACATGAGGTACATTCAGTGTTTAAAGCGGTAGTGAAACGTCCAGAAATAAAATAGTTTTCAACGACTTACTCAGAGAAGACGGCCAGTGGTAATTATAATGCAAAAATCCAGGTACTGGAATTTCATAAGCGAAAAGCATGACTCGCTTGGCATAGCCTGTTTGATATGTGAATCGCAAACTCCAGCTGATTAGCAGTTCTGTATTGCCCGTTTTCATAACCACATTGCACCCGGTATTAAATTCTGGTTGGAAATTGCCTTAACTAACAGTTCGTCGGTGGCGCGCTGCTAATTATATTATGAGGGGGACAGAACATGCGGGAATCAGTCAGAAACCAACATCGCATGCAGCATGAGGTAGAGTCAAAACTGCGCCGCCATTAAATCCTACGGTTCTGTGTTCAAGCTATGATGTCATCTAGATGTGCGTTCCTTACTCTACAACACGTTTGCATCGCGTTGCTTCCGTGTCCCCTAGACGGAACCTGAGAAGTAGAATGCAAAAGTGGTCATCGTCGACGCGATGCTGATCAGAATACATAATCTGTATCTAAGACTATTGTGATTTCAATAAATGACCTAAGTATTTAAAAAAACAATTGTCTGATGTAATTGGTTGGGATCGATCTCGAGGGACAAAGGGTGTCCGCGTGTAATGCAGACGCAAATCGGCCTACGTGAAAGCAAAGCAGAATTTTACATTCGCAGGATTTGAACTAAACGGCACTTTGATTCAACCGAAAAAGGTTGGACGCGGTTATTATCCACATTTTGCAAAAAAATTACTGCACTCTCATCGTTGTCATCAATAAAATGCAAACCGGACTTAGAGCATATATATGTGACTATATCCTTGTCAACTATTTTTTCTTCAGGTACACTGGTGTTTAAATGCAACAGGCGCTTGCAGCGATGTTCCAAATGTGCCCAAAATGTGCGACCGATGTAATAAAATTCTTCCATCAGTGAGTTGTACTGCAGCAATATGAAAATCCAGTGTATTTTCTTGACTTGATGCAACTAAAATCACTGGTTGGTGACAAGACACTTCTTTAAATGTTCCAGGTTTATTTGTTGGCCAGTTAACCATACTTCATTTCAGATTTTATTGACGTTTGGTCCACACGACATTTTACCGAAACATGTGAAGGCTTTTTACAGGCAATTATTATTAACCCTTATACACTCTTCTCCAACACATCGTATGCGCAAATACACTTAAGATCTTTAAAAGGAATACCAGGTTTATTTCTGCCGACAACATAAAATCCATTTGTTGAGCAAAATACACAGAAGCTAACCGCTAGGATGGAGTATCGCTGAAACTCGGGCGCATCGTCCGTAGATGCTTATGGCCGGACGACTTGAACACTTAAACAAAATTCAGCCGATGAACTGTTTCCGATTTCAAATACCGGTAAAATTAACCCAATGCCCTAACACTCGTAGTAACGGATTCGAGTAGTATTCAACAATTCAATGAATTTAGCTCTCTTTCATTTGAGGCACAAATGCTTACTTCGCCTTATAATACTGCACCGACACGGCGTGCTGTGGTAAAAAGTACCATCTACCAGCATAATTATAACTGAACCAAATTATTCCCAAAGAATCATGTGCCCTGGCTGAACATGTCGAGTTCACCTGCTGACTCTTAAGTGGTTCCGGTGATTGTTTTGAATGAAATCCTCTAGTAAATCGAAAACGCATGTTCAAAACATCTGGAAGACTAAACGAAGTCTATTCTTAGGTACGCGCATCAAAACTTCCCATGAGTATACACCATTATCAACAAAGGAACGTCGTATGCTAGCACGATCGGCTCATCCAGTTCAAGGGCCAGATTCGTGGTATTCTTTTTCAAATGTCACCATGCAGCAATGCTTTCTTCAGACTAATGATAGATGAAATACAGGTGTGGCTATAGTTTCACACACTCGTTGTAAGCAGTTCAGTTTACCACGAAATTTAAAACTATTATGAATCTACGCGCGGCAATAATGGTTTTAAAGGCAGATTTTGAACACAGCTTGGAGAAGCAAAAGTTAGATGCATAGGTTATGAAAACTACTGACGTTTGAACGAACTTAAACCACGAGTTGCGTTTTGCATGAGTTAAAATAAAACTGATTTCTTCTGGTGATTTCAAGAATCAGTAAATGCAAGGAAACACTAGCAACGTGCAGAAAACGCTCACGCACACGGTGCTGTCTGCGGCTGGGATTTAGATAGGGATGCAGAAGAAATGTATTAGTGAACAATTTTAATGGAGTTTTTCATAATTTGTACAAAATTACACAAACCTCATGGTGTTAGGATCGGTGAATATCAAGCGACCATGACGGCGATTAGTTCATTTAAACTGCAAACAATTGTGGCCGTCAACCCATGCAAGACACATTGCCACCGAGTGACTAGTATATAAAAGGTCCCATAATTGAATGATCAGCACACGGACAGGGCTGGAGCTTCATCGTCCATAATGTTTTGAATAAAAGCACCCAAAGAAAGGAGCAACTTGCATCAAACAGATGATGGCTTATATGTGACTTGGCCACACCGCCGCACCGCCAGAAAAGACAAGGTATTGCGGACGAAACTTTTCGAGAGAATACCTTGCATGAACGCAGGCCACATGTGGCGGTTCCACGGATAGCCATGTTGCTTTACCTGAACATTTGTCTAAATCCTTCATTGTTATTGTTCCCAGCTTTGCAATTTCTAATACCTGAGACCTGTAAATTCAAAATCCATTGTTGATCAGTTGTATAAAGCTTGCACAAATAGTTCTTTATGCAATCCTGCTGCACACATTGAGCAGACCACGTAATTGGACTGTGCCTCGCATCGCCGAGGAAGATAACATCTACTTTTTTATTTATGCACAACCGTGGATGGATACTAACCAAAGGAGTCCGGAGTTCTATTTTTACCATATTTTTAAGTAACAAATAACCAAATAATTTGAGGACTTTCCCTCGGATGATGAAAAAACAAGGGTTAACGCATCATTTTGTCTGGTTTCTATTCCTAAAAAACTGCAACAGCTATATACGATGGACGTGAGAATTCAAACACAGAGAATGAGTTATGGCAGGGGAGTTGTATAATTACTCCCAAATTTTGGTACATAATAATATGATCGTGCAAGAATTATTGTGTTTTGCCTAAGGGCTGATTGGCTACCTAAGCTTAGTGGTCTTCATTTGAGCCTTTACCTAAAGGGCATGATTTTGGGTTTGGATGACCAGGTAATGAAAATCGTAACATCTATATGAGATATGTAAATGAAATCATTTAACTTTCTTTCCGGAACACATTTGATGATGCGGATTATTAGGTTGGCTTGACCTTGCAAAAAACCCACTGCATTCCAGAGTTGGAGGGAGGCAGCACCTACACAAATGACATTTCCTTGTAAAATTCACCTGTAATCCTGGCCCAGTAGATAAACTAGCAACAACAATGTAATGACCTCACTTGTTCGCATTTGTAATGGTTGCTAGTTCTACAAGCAAGTATATGCTCTTTGAAAGAGTTGGGAGCATAGTTTTATTTTTTGCCTAAGGTGTGGGCAGCTACCAACTTTTTTTTCTTGCAGACTAGGTGGGGGTGATTTTATAATGATTTTAATAATTTGTAAGCTTTTAAATTGAGGCTCCAGGTTATTTCACATTCTACTGTGAGATATGAATTGGCAAATGTGTTCTACTTTTGCACTTCAGCAGAGATAAAACAAGGCATGAAAATAGACGGAAGGCGGTGTTCCGTAATTCGTCGAGCCGAGATATTAAAAGTGCTGGAAAAAGAACATCTAGACTGACCGAATGAATGTTGCAGACTGGAGTATCCTAATAAACTGAATGCATTGGCAGTGAAAGCTTAACAGAGAATTATAATAAAAATAACCTTTATATGACCAGTACTAAGTTGACGCAGATTGAGAGTCAATCAATGAAATGTCGAGCAGTGACAGCAAAGTGTGTAAAGTTCGGGTATTAGGTATCTAATCAGAGCGTCAGAGATGAAATTGGCTGCTGCCCTTGGCAACCGTCGTAAGTTATTCCGTCTGCTAAGGGAAACGGGCAGCAGGAGATCTGGCGTTAGTGAAACTATACGTAACGAAAGTGGACAGCCTATCCACAATTTGTCAAGATGTTTGGAGCGTTGGGTTGAGAAATTTGGAAAGCAATTTTATCGCCAGAATTGTTCAATTCTTCGTCTGCCAGTGACCGCCCTGTACCATGGGCTGTCCTTTGGGATCCGCCCTCTCGCTCAGAAGTCGAACGTGCGATCGGAATGTTGAAGTTGAACAAAGCCGCGGGACCAGATGATCTTCCTCCAGCCCTCTTCAAATTCGGTGGCTCTACCCTCGTTGATTCTTTACATGCAATACTGGTGAACATTTGTTATCAGAAGACTGTCCCATCCGACTGGAGCCGCTCCGTTATTGTTCCCATATTCAAAGCCTACTCGCGTTTAGAAAGCGGCAACCAAAGACGGATCAGCCTGATCTCCATCGCCTCCAAATTACCCGCCTCCATACTTATTCTCATATTGACTAGAGCTCGTGAAAGCCAGATTCATGAGGAGCAAGTCGGGTTTCATCGGGGCCGTGGCTGCATCGACCACATCTTCACCTTGCGTCAGTTGTTAGAGCACCGTCAGACATATTGGCGGCCCACCCTAATCGTGTTTCTCGACATCAAAGGTGTCTTCCATTCAGTTGAACGATGTGCACCTTGTAATTGTCTACTCAGGTAACATGTGCCCGAGAAATATGTAAATATTATCCAAGCATTATACGCGCGTATCACGCGCAGAGTGAGGGCTTACGGTAAGCTGACGCTACCCTTCAAAATCTCCATCTGTTTGGGACAAGGATGCCCGCTGTCACATTTACTATTTAACTTCGCTGTTGACGAAGTCATGAAGATTTCATTTACAGGTCATGACTTGGAAGGTGTGGAGCTGCTCCCAGGAGAACGAATTCTTGACTTGGAATATGCAGACGATATTGCCTTAATCGGTTACAGCTCTCAGACGTGCCAAGCCCCGCTGGACATATTAGCAGTAGCTATGAGCAGCTTCAGCATTTGCTTTGCACCATCGAAATGCAAAGCGTTCCTACAAGATTGGCAGGGATCGCTTCCTGCGCTTACTTCTGGTGGGGAACAAATGGAAGCCGTTCAAAAATTCAACTACCTGGGAAGTTGTATCAGCGTCCTTAGGATCGAAGATAGGATCGCGAACCGTATAACAAAAGCTCGAAGTGCTTTTGCTAGTTTTCGCCACCTATGGCTGCGGCGCGACATTACTCTCGCCCTAAAGGATAAAGTGTTTATTGCAGCGGTACTTCCGACCCTACTGTACGGTTGAGAAACCTGGCCCCTGAGATCAGCGGACGTGAAGAGGCTAGTTACTTTCGACCATCGGTGCCTTCGCAGTTTGGCTCACATCTGGTCGGAACACCGCGTGAGTAACAAGTGTGTTCGACGAGCTGTTAACGGTACGGGAAAAGGAAATGAACCGCTCAGCACCGTCATTTCACGCACCAGACTCACATGGCTGGGTCACATGTTGTGTATGCCAGCCCATTGACTTCCACAACTTGCGTTGTTTGCTCACCGGAATGTGGATGGAAGAAGAGGAGGGGTGACCAAGCGATGACTTGGTCCAGAGCAATGAAGGCCCACACTTCGGAGCTGATCTAGGTTGGAGCGTCACGGCTCCCTGGTTGGGGTCCAAAAGACGGTGAACACGTTTGACTGGATATAATTGCTGACATGGCAAGGAGCCACCTCAGTGGCGTTCCTGCTATGAGTTCCTTTGACCCTCCCCATCCCTCTTAGCCTCCCCACCACACACAAGCTCAGTTCTTAGCGTAAAACATAATACTTTTTGTTTTTGTCTAGTTGCGGGCTGGTAGCTTACCGGAACGGTGTCTAACAGTTGCTGGTAGCTCAGCTGGTATGCGACTGTTGTAATTATTTTCCTTTTACTTTCTATGTTGCTGCACAGTAGCTGAGGTGTTTTCCACCTCTAGCTGACGAGTATAATGATGAATGATGAAACAGAGCTATGCGCACAAACACTGGTGCATTGCTCCGCCTGCTGCGTTATAGGGAATACTTGTGTGCAAGTAGTTTGGTACTCTCTATTTCATCCCTCACTGAAACGGAATAAATCACACAAAGCAACTGTGATAGCGTGATCTCATGGCGGTTTTGAAAAGCGTTTATGTACACTGAGTACTGAGTTGAGGTTTTTGTAAGCATTCAAGTGGACTGTATTAAGTGAAAAGTTTGGACTGGTTGCCTCTCGCAGTAGTATGTTGTTTGAATAACAACGGGTTGCAACATGCAAGTTTTGGGTTCCTCAGGATTAAGCAAACCCTGGTGTGGTCGCCTCGCTAACCTTAATACTCACTACCCTACCAGCTAAGCGCTTGCAGTTTGCTTCGATATGAATGCAAAAAAACCCCTAAATAATTCGATCATTCAAGTTTGTGGAGTTTCAGGTACGTTTATATCGTGTTTGCGCCAGGAAACCAAGCTTCGTTGTGTAACCAAATGGGACTTTACTTAGGTGTTCAGCAGTTGTGGAAATATAGAATTTTGGAATTATCCGAAACCATTTCGTATGTGCCGTGGGTACTATTGGTTCTTCTTGAGGCCTTTATCGGTCCATTTGGAGCAGCCATGGTCCTCCTGAACGACAAACGCGAGGTCACTTTCCTAGAGATCAACTTAGAACTGCTGGCTTTCAAGTGGATATTCATAGGTAAAATAACTTCGCATGCACATGATTACGCATTTCGCCAGGTTAAACTGGAGCCGGTTTTGGGATTATTACTTATAAGCCCTGTCGATATGTATTATATGTTTTCGATTGATCGTCTACTGTGTTTATGCCATGCTGGCTCTGGACGTTTTCTGTAACTAGTAGGTAATTCGGCTGAAGATACTAACAATATCCTTGATAAAGACCAGCTCTGATACCGATCCTTGGGGTACACACTACTTGACTTAAAGTAGGTTGGGAGTGGAGCTGTGGACTCTTGCACACACGCGATGACTTTCGCTCCGTGTGTTGTGTTCAAAAGATCTCAAGGGGCGCCTGCATCAAAGCAAACCTTTGCGCATTTTCTAATGTCTACTGAGGATGAATGATTTATATTTAATTACAAAGATGGGAACGTAAATAAGGCAACCATGTTTCGGGTTCGCCTTATTTGCACACAAGTCACGTTCAACACCAGACAGATGGTCGCTCGCGACAACCAACCACAATAGTCCTCCAACGCCAGATTAAGTGTCCAGCTTGATAACTTTCTATTCTCTGCTTCTCACGAAGTGATAGCCACGGCTGTATAGGTATCACAACGTCGTCTCCATTCGACAGTGCTTCTGGTGATATTCTCAGCGGTGCAGGCGATAGGCAAGTTGCATGTCTTCTTCCGGACGCGCAGGCTTCATTGAACCTGGTCCAAATGAAGCCCAATTATTAACCCATGCTCCAGCTACGCTGCAACTGCACTACCTGTTGTTGATCTCGTAATCCGTTGGATCCAAGTTTTATCTGTTTGACCCAGTTGAACATACATTCTATCGCCTACCTCAATCACACGACCCATCGCTTCGTCAAAGACTGGCTCATTCTGACCGCTCGAGGTAGGTTGAGTTTGCTCAAATCCAATTGAGTGCACAGACGTCGTCCAATCAGCAGTTCACACAATGGATGATCCGTTGTAGCTTTCGATGTAATGCGTTACAGTAGTAGAAAATTATTCAGGCGGGTTTGCAAAGTTCCGGAATGTTGTTTGGTCACACTGTTTGATTGTCGCAACCGCCTTGTCTGTCAGACTATTTGACGAAGGATGGTATGGTGATAACAGAAGGTGCTCGTTTCCATATTAAAGTAAGAATTGTTCGAATTATTCGCTGGTGCGTGCCGAACTATTTTCTGCAACAACCGTCACATGGTACACCAAAGTGTAGCGAATATATTCCTTAAGATACGCATAGTGTTCAACCCAGTCATGAATGTGGTTGTCCGAGCTTTGATCTAATTGCAATGTGCGTCCACTGCAACCAACACCATATGCTGTCGATAGGTCAACAGAAGTCAATGTGTATTCTGTCCCACGCGCGAGTGGGACATTGCATGGATATATTGGCACAGCTTGTAGGGTTGATTGACTTTATGAGTTATTCCATCTATTGTTAGACTTCAGCCCACCAAATCTAGTTACGTGCTAGTACCCTCATCTTTGAATTTCATTAGTGTACCACATGGAATATCGGTTGTAGTAGGCAATGCCGTCTGGTGACTACGTTTCGTGAGCGCATATTATGCAACCGTCATCTAGGCGTTATTCATCTCTCCGAATGTGTAGTGCTATTAGACATTCACCTACCTTGTCCGACCAATCAGTTAGGATATAATCATGCACATTCGACAGCTCTGGGTTACTATTTGTTTCTGACTGTATCGATGTTCCGGTCATCGGCGAACAATATAACCATACTGCTTGTACCAGTTCGCAGAATGTTGGCTTGTTGCTCGGAACCACCCTTAATCGAAGTCGGCATACTGATTCTCCTTCATTAAAATCTTTATCATTTGATACTGATAGCCATCGAGTAGTAAATGAAGAATGAAACATGAATTTATGCGGGTTAAGTAGCGTTGCTTTACACGTCCAGTTGAAACGTTGGGGGGATATCGGCACAATTATAATGATATTAATGAGAGTAAAACAGTTAGTAATTTAAAGTTGAAAATAAGGACTTATCTTTTGATCCACCATAGTCCTGAAATTTGCTTAGTTTCACACCCACAGTTAGCATCAACTAATTCTTTGGTAAACTACAGGTGTAGCTTGGAGACGTAGTGCTAAATGACAAATTGTAAGTGGATGTGTTTATCATGCAACCGCCCTTAAAATATTGTTAGTTTAGGTTCTGAGACGACCGATTTTGCTGGAGCACTCCACGAATGAAAGACACGAAAATAAAACAAATTTCTGCTACACTCCAGACGGCCGTTTTGTTCTGCGAGTTTCACTAAATGGCCCCTCATGTTTGTATTGGTGCAGAGTCGCAGTAAAGGGCGGAACGCATGATGTGGGTCTCGCAGAATCAAGTATGCCATTATCAGTTTACCTAGTAGTCTTCAGTAGATTCCACTGAATACCCCAATCGTTGTATCCTATCCTGGTATGAGACATTGCACATTCCAATTACGTTCTTAGATATTCGACGTTGTGACTGCTCCAGTGCATTTACGTCGTGTTTCAGGCAGGGATGCCAGGCTTGACTTGCGTACTCGACATGCGGCGAACATCCGCAGAAAGCATTCGTCAAAATATGAAACTGTTTGTTTGTCCAGACGACCGCCGCAACAGCCCGACGTGTTGGTTTCAGGTATTCGAGGACTTTTCGGATTGCCTGGAACAACCCAAGTCATCTTGGACCAGGACACCCAAGTCACGTTCGATTGATTGATTGATTATGGTGGTTAGGCTTGCTGTGAATGTGGACAGCGTACCTAATTCTCTTACGCCGTCCAGTGAAGCATATTAATTGTTACCATTTGGGTATCGCTGTTGATTCACTCAGCATTCAACGTAATGGCTTGTGAGCTGTTTGTATTTTAACAATTTGACCAAGTAGGTATTGTTGAAAAAACCTTAAATACGACCGTCAATACTCCCTTGTCAATTTGGGCTTAATTTTGTTCCGCCTGAGATGGTTCCGAAAGGCAGATAAAGCCGGTTTATTTACTCTGCTCTCTTATGGTTTTTACAGGGCGGCTCCAACTCCGTACGGTGGTGCATCACATGTAAGCGTCATCTAATTTTCGAGGCCAAAGTGAGCCACAACCGGTAAACGACAATGCACTTTTAGCTTGACGAAAGCCAATTCCTTGGTCTCAGACCACACTCACATAGCACCTTTGCAAATAGTTGATGCAACGGGAGGCTTTCAGTCGGAATAATGCAAATTACGGTAATCTTGTAGTCTCCACATATATGAATGTATCCATCAGGTTCAAGTACTTGAAAAATCGGTGAAGCCCAATTTGAAATCTGTACTGACTCTATGACGCCGTTCTTCTGCTGGCGATCAAATTCCTCTTCCAACTTCGATCAAATGATTGAGGCTTGATGAATCTTTGTTTTGTGTCTGGTGGAATGTAGAGATTTACTTAGGCATCGGTGAAATTTTCTTCCTCCGGGGTCTTAAATACTGTTAAGTATTGCTGGAACAACCATTGTAACTCCGGTAGCACGGAGAGATAGTTTATCGGTAAAACTAAACTCTCCTTGATCCAGCATATTTGGACCATCTATGTGTGCGATGTAAATGGTTCCTCATGTTGTCGATCCTCTATTTAACGCCTCAACTTCCTGCACCCCAGTAATTTCACTTCACCGCCCATGTATACACACAAGTGCGAAGGCGTCCGACAGCGTTTGGTCCGACCTGTCGCCGCCAGTTATTGTGACTAAGTTCATTCGATACAAAACGTTACTACGCTGCCTGTATCAATTTCGAAATGCACTGGAATCTGTTTAACACAAAGTTGTATGTGCAATGGTGGTTGTGAGCCTGGGGTAGTTGTGTTTAATATGTATACTTATGGTCCGATAACAATAGGTTGGTTGTTAACCACAGAGGAACATGAGTTTACACTAGACGGGCACTTACTGGTCAAATGCACATTTTTGGCATTTGATACAAACTGTTTGAGCATTACTGAATTCTCTGGGATGACTGTGCCGCAACCCGCAACGATAGCAGCTGAACGAGGAAGAGGTGTTTCATCAACTTTGTTGACTTCCGCTGGAACCACTTCAACACAAGGCTTCGAATTGAGTTATAAATGCTGCGGAAATTAAACATTACTTTCAGCAGACTTAATGCCTGTCGCAACAGTATACGCACTTTCTAAGATCAATGAGTTATCAACCAACATGCAACGTTGCATGCAAAAGTTTTCAACTCCGACCACCAGACGATCCCGGGTTATGTCCTTTCGGTTGTTGCCGAAATCACAATATTCTGTCATATTCCTGAGCTCGGCAACGAAAGAAGCAACTGACTTCCCCTCACCCTGAACTCGGGTATTGAATTTAAATTTTCGCACAATAAATGTCAGCTTAGGGTATACTGATTGGAGATAAGTGTGACCATTACACTAAATTGTTTGGTGAATGATAACTCGAGAGTACGTAAGCTAAAAATTAATTTGTACTTTGGTGAAGCAGAAAGACTCATTACGATATTCACTCTGCGGTTGTCATTGACAATTTCATTAGAAGAGAAAAATGATCAGACTCTAGATGTAATGGTTCTGCGAATCGGATTCCTCGGTGAACTCTTCAAACAATCCGATGGAGGCCATGGGTTCGAATAATCCGTCACCAGTATTGTAAGAAAACGGACACACAAAGGACACATCCGTAATGTGTACGTATAACCAAGTCACTAGTTCTCCTTATTGCACGCACCAATATTCACAGACTAGTCACGAGCAGCTCGTGATAACGAAACGCAACAATTTAAGCTGCTTCAAACCAGCATGAGTGTTGGTTCTGCAAAGAGAGACATTTACTTGTATTTCCATGTGGATAATGCATGAATGATATTCCAAACACTGCACCTGATTATCGCAACATCTACGTTTTAGTTGGCAAGCGCCACTAGCAGTCATGGGTTCGATCCTCCGCAGAGGACCGAAGGATGCGCACCACTGATGAGCCCCAAAAGGGCGAAACAGCCTTCTGGTGCTTTTCCGGATGGCCAGTTGACTTATCTGAATTGCCAGCTGATTGTGACGAACAAAAATACGTTTTAGTTGAATTCCAGCATGTTTTACTTGAAAATATAGTTTTGTAGAACAATAGGATGACATGACAGAGGAGCCAATAGATAGAAATTTTGTTCATATATGATCCAAATGCTTATCGTAATTAGCAGCTTGTGATTTGGTTTAGACAATATGGTGTAGGTTTAGGGGTTACAATGCAGGATGTTAGGTTACACATGTTAAAACTTTCTTATTGCTCGTCTTTTCTTCTGATTCCTCTATTCATCATACAAAATACAAATTTTCCTGTGGATAAGTTTACCGTTAAATCTGGTGCTCTGAGTGATTTATCAGCATCTGAATGGATCCACTTATCTATTGTGGTTGAAAAGAAAGAATTGCAGAATTTTCCCCCACGCAACGACGTCTGAGTACAACTATTTGTGTCCGCCGTCGCGTGTTCGAAGTCGTACAAGCAGCTTATCATGCTGCAATTGAAACAGAAGTCCTGTTTTCTTTCTCCGTTCAGCAATCGAGATCGGCCCTGTTTCTTCGTAAGATATCCGTTTTATAATTAGGCTGGGCAAGCGGCGCCTATTTTGTTGAGCGACTGCGAGCAGCTGACCTGTAATGGAAGAAAAAGTAATGCACTACTGGAGGATTCCGTCATATGTTATTGATTCGTAATTGGTTTCGTCATTCCTAGGTTTTTTTGGTCAAAGCGTGTCTACAAAGGCATTGGCTAGTGGTAGGTGCTTTAGCTAAACTACCATCAATCAACACATACTGTTTACATAATTTGAACCCTTTTTTCGTGTTGGGACGGCTGTCACGATCCAGACTCTTAGGCGACAGACAACATATCCTCACACTGCAGCATTTGTCTAGCTAGCCGCTAGACTAGCTGCACGCTATGTTTGACTACTTGTCTGCACTTGTATAACAGTGAGGGTAGACAGTGCATATGTCCTTCACTTTCCATCTCGTTCTCTAGCACGCACCTTCATCACCCGCACATTAGCGTCATCGTCGTCGACTTGTCTGATTGGGAGAATTAAGCTGATTGCTGAGTCGAGTGACCCTATGCCTAGGGTAATGAAGGGTAATGAAGGATGAACATTGTACGTAGGGTAGCAGGCCGATAGGATGAAGGAGCTGAGAGGTAAATTCGCAAGAACCCAAATAATTAGCAGAATCCGGTTCCGGGTTTGCCTGTCAATGGTGCCTCCAAAGGGACAGCCACATGCAGCCTGCACCTACAGGGGGAACATGGGTGGCTTGCGCTTCACCACTCACAGCTCCATGCTCACACCAGTATAAACCTGAAGCAATAAGATCGGAAGACATGTGGATGGGAGCTGGCCCACACTAATTCAAAGTGTACAGAAGCAGCAGTTGTGTACACCCATGCAAGTAAACATGTGTACCAGACTTACACAAGGAGGTAACAGAGCCTTAGTCCGCTCAACACTGAATGGAAACGCTATTTACATCTAGCACGATCTCGAGGACCGTGCATCCCTTCCCACCAAGCAACGATCCACAGTCTCCTGGATCCAGTAATCGAGGTGGAGGGTGCTGCACTGGTGGGCACCTTGTCAACATACACATCAAGCGCCGGCACACCAGGGATATCAAATATCCAACATACGATTTGAGAGAACACAAACCAGCAAAACTGACACAGAATATGTAGCAGTGTAACAAAATTGGAAAAAAACAAATTAAGACGCATGACTTTATCCAGATTAAAAAGACCTGGATTAGGTGTAATTTCGTTTAGCCCAACTGCGGTGAAGTAGTATATTAAATCCAACATCAACTTGAGTTTAAAACACGCACATACATAGGGCATATATGAATCACGTACTAGAACATGCCACGGTGCCACCAGCCATCATGATTAGCAGACTACGGTTGATTACAACGTTCATGCCGTTATGCTTCATTAACTCTTCATGGAGACCGCTGGGTGAGAGTCGGGTTACACCCGTCTTCGAGCTTAGAGCCAGGACACACTTCAGCATGAGTCGGTTCACTAACTCATGACGCAAGACTCTCGGCCTTTCGGGTGTACATTTGATCGAAGGTTTGGTCTGAGGACCTCATACCTTCTCCTGTCAGGCGTGGGCGCACTCAGTGTTCCAGTTCAAATAACTAACCATGATGTATCGGCCGTCATGCAGTCACGCTAGGAAATGGGTCTCATTATCTGCTGCATACAGCGTGGTATGTATGAGAAAACATACTAACGCTGATGCCTCCCATCTTCTTCCTTGTGTATACTATTTCGGTCCCCGGTTTAGCCATCACACTGTTCCATCGAATTCGGGTCATCACTACTCATACGATTGTCCGCCAACACAAGCGTATGCCCATGCGCAACGCCTTTATCATCGGGTGCTGGAACGTGCGCACACTACTGAACAGGAACACGAGTGCGCGCCCTGAGCTAGTACGGCGCTGATCGCGATAGAACTGGTGAGCTACAGTGTCAGTATTGTAGCATTCATTGACCCTCTGCTGACTGAGCAAAAGAGCTGGATAAGGCTGGGGCCGTATAGACGTTCTACCGGGGGAAACGTCACCACAGCACCATTTGGGATCGGATATGCATTATGCGACTGCTCCTTTGGCCAGCTGATGATAGAGCCGACTGGCATCATCGAACTACTGACGTATATTCGTCTGCGAATTGGAAGAGGTAACTTTGTCACTTTGTTAGAACTTATAGCCTCATCAATTATTAACTTGAAGGTACGAGGGATCAGTTTTACGTTCAGTTGGCCTACGTTGTTCGGTTTGTGTCTTTGAGTGAACGGGTATTATCAAGTGGTGATTTAAACGCGCACATTGTGAGTGTTGACCAAGTATGGATAGACGTTATTGCTCCTATGGCAATAGCATGGCCAATGATAAAGTTGACCGGCTGCTCTCCATTACCGCCATTCACAGCCTGACGATCGCACACAGTATGCATTGGGTACGAGTGATCTTGCTACTTGAACGCACCCACGGAGTGGTCGCGCTTGCCTATTGGACTATATCATTCTTATTTATATTAAAATCTCCTACGCATGGGCATTTCAACATATATCCTCCCTAACAGTTTCTAAATGCTGTGTCATACATAGCTACTGTTAGTAGACCACGTGTCTCTCGGGGTCAACCCTATCCTCTGCAATGTTCGTAACTTGTACAACAGTGGAGGATGAGACGCACTATACCACAGCTTTTAAATCATAACGGTCCGAAGCTGTTCTTAGTGGCCCAGTGTCATAAGCTGCTGACGGGCGCAGCAAGCAGCTGGTGGTCATGGGTTCTAATCCTGAAGGATCCAATGGATGCACAATACTGAGGATGCCCAACAGGCTGAAATTGCAGTCTAGTGCTTTTCCTGGTATATGGACGAATATCTGATGTGGAAGCTGGCTGTATTGAACCTCAATTACCTATTTCATCGTGCGCCAAGTTAACCCACATAATGTGTACATGAGACTTGTACTGCGTGGAGCTGAGTGCAGTACTGACCATAAAGTAGTGCCGAACAAATTTTGCATTTGTTATCGCCAATCCATGTATTGTGCTCTACCCGTAAACCAGCTCAAATATAACCATGTTTTTTCTATGTGCTCCTATGAAAGGGATGGAATTGGAGAAGGCCATGACTACTCGTCTTGATGATGTCGAATCCTTAGTGTCAGTGGGAGACGTGTGATCAGGATAAGACTGCTTCCGACAAACGATCGAGCTCGCATACAGCAAGCGGCATGATTGTTGTGAGGATAACAGTGCAACCATTGTCGCTTTTGTGTTAGCGAATTATACAACGTTCACTACATATGGCGATACTGTTTTGGCAAACTTCGACCGCGTCTGACTCGAGAGCTCCGACGCAAAAATGCTTGCCTGACGAAATGGGCGTGGTAGTTGGAAGGCTAGGCCGAACGCCGCAAATTATTAATGTTTGCCTACTTAAACGTGGTTTATGAAACCAAGTTGTCGTCGCTGAAGAGACCGCTAAATGCTACTTCTGCTGCTGTCTGCATGCGGACTGCAAACATAATGCAGAGCTGGCAAAACCATCTTGAATGTCGCTTGAACAACCGTTGAACAGGCTACGAGAACAAGCGATGAAGATGTGTCATGCAGACGCGTCAAAGTGGATGAGACGGTCAGTTGCGGAACGGCGATTGCACTTGTACCAACGGACTCCCCCATTTGTATTGAAGCACGATGGACCCGCATTTGTGACGACGTTGCATCACTTGGTTCAACGCGTGTAGATTGAGGAGAAGGTGTCTGCAGCGTTGAAGGATGCCATTGTGTTAACAAAGTTCAAGGGCAAAGGGAGTAAACAATGTTGCACGAATTAACCTTGCATCAATTTACTGAGTTGTGTAGGCAAGTTGGTTGCTCGAATCCCACTCAACCGCCTCGTCAGTCAGTTTGTGGAACCGAATGTGGCGGAAGTGCAATTTGGATTGCCTTTGGGTCGCAGCATTATAGATATGGTGTTTGCGGCTCGTCAGTTGCAGTAGAAGTGCAGAGAACGATACCAGCAGTTGTACTACTGTTTGTTGATTTCCCCAATGCATTTGATACGGTGAACCACAAGGCATTTTGGCTGGTGTTGGGTAAGTTTGGTTGTCCGAGTAAATTCATAAATATAATTGTACGTCTGCACAGTGGTATGCCGGTGAGGATGCGGCTGAGTGGACGTACCTCTGATGACTTTGCAATTATCTCAGGTGTGAAGCAAAGCTGCGTCTTATCTCCTGCGCACTTTAATATTTATTTTCATACAATGACCTCTTCCCCTTTTGATAATGTTTGTGATTACGATGTACTTATAGCTGATTGCTGACTATCTGCCATTTCGGGGAGAAAACCCCAGTGTGTAGACAAGCATCTATGTTTTGCTATTTGATGATTATTTTTCCTTGTTCGCACATAGCGCGAATGAGTTGCAGCACATACATAGTGCTCTGTTTTCGACAGCGGCCAAATTCGCGCTCACAATCAACAAAATTAAAACCGTTTATTTTTCTAGCCTTCATTCGAAACTGAATCAGTTTGCCTGCCTGAAATCTTCCTTGTTGCTGAAATTTTGGAATAAATCACTATGTTCTGTTACCTCTTGTGTGTACTGTCTACAGATCTCCATTTGATGTGCCAGCTGCTCATCCTCGTATCGAACAAGGCTGCCGCTGTGGGCAAACTGTGTATACCTGTGCAGGACTGCCAGCAATTTTCCGTCGGAAAGTTGCTAATAGCATAAACTTTTTTGGTGATATCTGTTCTTCTATATGGAATCGAAACCTAGATGATGTACCGGAAGGATTTCAGGTGTCTGGAGCGGTTTCAATTATAGTGCAGGCGACGGATTATGTGTAACAGTGATATAAACACTGCCGTGCTGGGCCACAGCGGCATTTATGCAGTGCACTGCATAATTCCGCTGCCGCACTTGAGAGGGCTGCGGCATATAAACAGAATGGATTCTTGGTGGATACCCAAGCAGCTGCTGTATGGATAACAGAATGCAGGGAAGCGTTATGTTGTAAATGTAAAATTCGGTTAGGAGAAGGATAAATATGAGTTTAATTCAGGTCAGGTCAGGTTCTCAGAACCGCATACGCTTTCGCCTAACGAGCCTCCTGCTTCTTGTACCGCCAAGCAACCGAGGGCTCCCGCTAAGGCGACATTAATTTGCACTTAAGGCTTCCGCGAAAAACGAGATACAAAAAGAAACAATATTGTACGTTTATCCTACATGAGTTCTCTGCAACGCATATTAATAAGTTTGCAATATTTCTGGAAATTATTCTAACAAACATCTGTCTAGAACAGGTCAGAGTTTATCACAAACATATATTGTATTTAGATGTTAGAAAACCATATAATAGAAAAGTTAATTGCCTTTGTCGTTTTGTTTGTAAACCAATCTTATCACAACTTTTTTTCAATTTTAGTCGGAAAGCTCCATCCTTCTTGAAAATTTATTACCTGATTCTCTATACCGAGTCCAAGTAAGCTGTTTTGGATGCGTCTTTTAAATAACGCTGAGTATTTCATTCTTCATCTATTCACACACTAGGATTTTCTTTTATATACAGCTGACTTGTCCGTAGTACGATAAAGTGTTACTTTAAAGCGTGTTGCTCAGGTTGCGCCAATAATGGTAAGCATGATGTTCCCGCTTTGCTTGAGCTTCACTAAAATGCACAACAAATGTCCTTATGTCCAGATGGGGCACTCCAGTTGACAAGTTTTACCGATGCAACAGCATGCTGCACACACTTATACGCTTGTTTGCGCTTTTATTGAAATTCTCTACAAAGTAGCGCCTTAAATCCAGACCGTGAATACGTTTTGTTCACAACTGTTTGACCAGATGATGTTTCACTTTATCTAGTGATTGCGTCTGAGTTGCTATAGTATATCATCCATAAGAAGTGTCTTTATCCTAAGTAATCACACCTCACAATCGATAAAAAATGTGTGATTTCAGATTATCGCTTATGCATAATCACGCGGTTCCTAAGGAAGGTGTTAGTCGAATTAACCACGTATTTATCATAGATTACAGCGCAAATGCATACAACTCAACCAAAAGCGAATCGGGTAGCCTTTCATTGACGATTCCTACGGCACGGAGTGTTTTTTCTAAGCTTATGATTACGATCCACTTGATGAATGCTTCCTGCTTCCAAGCTTAGAATCATTCGGCATTTTTGCGGATAATAGCAGATCTCGTAAATGCGTGATTGCTTAGCAGTGTAAATAAAGTCACGGATGACGCCGCTCGAGATCTTTCGAATTCCCTGGTAGGGAATAACGCCTGGCACGTATTTAAAGTGAAAAACTATTTGTTTAATCTTCCGGTTCCTTTTCCAAAGATTACAGTTGAGCTACTTCAGTGTTACGAAAACTACTCATGGATATTGCGCTCCCTTAAGTAACTCGGTTTGGCTTCTTCATTCACCCGAACTGGCAAACATTGCCTTAATGTCGACGTCAGCCTGGCAGCAAATGGCCAAATTTGCGCTGTGCATAGCATTGCACCTGCAGTAAGCGGGATTGAGCTAAAATCATTGCAGTTAACTTTCAGAGGTTTGCACCGACACCTTCATTAACAAAAGACATTGCAAGCTGCTGCTTGGCAGAAGTATGCTCATAAATTGTTACCTTCACATCAGAAAGAAACTGCGACAATAAGTGTCGAGAGCCTGCTTCCTTATTTTTACATCCGGGACAAAGTGTTCAGACTACTATTGCTGAATAGCTCCTATGGCTAGATAGGTAATCTCAATGTTGGCTGCGATTCTTATTGAAATGAACCTTGGCATTTTGACCATGAGAACCGCGCAAAAACACTGCACTCATATGATTCGTTTCTATGTTATTTCATCTCCCTAGCTCACTACTTTACGATTTGAACAGAGCACACTCGGAGGTTCAGCGATGAACAATGTCAAATCGGTTATTTTGTAAATTCAATGTCAGTGTGAGTAAGGGCACATTGTCAGAACTGTCTTTGTGCGGTGGTATTGTCACACTGCAGGCCAAAATAGTATGAAATATACCAAACAGGAAATTTGCTGTTCATTCAAAAGTATCACCCGTAACTGTAGCAAAAAACTGATGCCTGCCCCACTGAGGCATCTAGATCCATCGAGCCCGCCTTTCGTTTTGCACACTCATACGTATGTAACGACCGAGCAATTTACGGAATTCCGAGTTCCCCAACTAAGAAAGAGGTGATGAGAAGTGTCCAATGCGATGATGCGCAGATGACGAGAGAAGCCACCGGCATCGATCATTAAGCTATTTGCCACCTGTGGTCATTAGATTGAGTTCATCACCATTCAAAGTCCCGCTGCTTAGTAACAATTCCTGTCTACTGCGTTTCACCAAGCATGTTTCGCCCTTCGGGATCACAAGACGTAGACGCAGACGTAGAGGCATTGATCACTCCGCATCAAGTTTCCCTGAGCATTCGAGCAAGAAGTCAGCTTTCCATTTCGACTACTTACATATTATTATTCTTCCTTCGACAATGGTCTACAAATTCTAGCTCCCGTTATAGTCACTGCGGAAGTGATACAAAATGCTTGCGGATGCTGCTCGCCTGCGTAGTATCTTTTACAAATTGTGGACAGGAATTAAATGCTCTAACACATATATCGCTTTGGTTAACAGAAATGAAGAGGTTATATGTTAGCGTTCATCTCGTTCTATTTTTAAATGTAGAAAAGGTTTCAGGAGGTTACACATCGCAGTGATGTCAGCAAAGAGCAAAAGTCGGCTTTCGATACGCACTATTTTGCTGTCAAAGTAGGGACTTGCAACCGCATTTTGATTTCGGCACTCAGGATAAGCGAAATGCACTCCGTGGCAAAAAGTTTGTCTTATTTAATCTCGTGGACTTATCTGCCAATTTCTATATGACATGAGTTGTTAGTTAGACAAATATCTACTGACATGAATAGGTAAAATAACTTTTCTAGTAACATGCCTTGAATTTTTTGTGCTGTATTGATTATAGGTTACAGCCAGCAGTGCGTGGGGCTCAAGTCATCTCCAGTCGTTGCCGACCACGTTGCACTTCCGTACCCAGCAAAGTTCCTATTCAAGACACAAGGGTAAACAAGCAAGCAAACAAGCAACAATGAATCATTCACACATCTGGGAAGACATAGAAGGAATGGACTATACAATGCCAACCACGAAGAAATATCCGCCCACATTCACCGGTCAGCTTCTCTCAAATTTGCCAAATAAATGACACTGTGTCAGATAAAACATTTCGTAGAAGCATTAATAACAAAATAAAAGCCGGTTATCGTTTATCTTTGCCGATCAGATGAACCGGCCTTATATTATAGAAGCTATTAGACTCGTTATTTTTCTGCGATAAATTCACGATAAGTTTGAAATTATACAGTGCTCGAATACTTGGCATTTTAACAGTATGGCTGGATTGATTAAAGAGAAATAACACTAGTCTTCATCCATTCAGAATGAAGCAAGTGTAAGGTTTCTATTTGCATAAATATGTTTGAAGAAAATGCTAATAAGAGGACGCACTTGATACAATATTACCTAATCAAAAGCGCTTATAATTTGCTAAATAGGTTAATAAAATTGAAATAACGAAAGTTGTGGTTTCTGATTCTTATAAGGATTAGCATTCGTACCTGCAAATGTAGACAAATGAAGGTACGGTTAATTTTAGGAGGAATGCGCATTGTTTCAAAATCATAACATGTGCGATGTGACACCTTAACAACGTGATCCTCAGTCACCTGCTCAGTACACTTATCAATCATCACTTTTTAACTTTAAGCATTTTGCAAAAATAAATTACCGTCGTTTTCTGAGGTCACGTTGGTTTTCTGGAAGCTTTTGTTTCACTGCATACCGTGAATACATTATCTGACATTAGAATCCGGGTACAGCTCTGAAATTTGACCCAGGTAGGACAACACCCTTACAGATTTTACCGCTTCATCTCTACAGTGTTATCATGTTTCTACTAGGGCCGATTGCGCTGTCTTTACTATTATTTTTGACATGAAATCTTTTTGAGTTTGGGACGGATTTTGACACTGTTATTGCTAAGATAAATCGACCTAAACTGCTAATATTTTCATCCCGTTGTAAACATTTACTTATCACTTGGATAAGAAGAAATATAATGTTATTAAGCTGCGAATAAGGCTGTGATATCGCGATTTTAATCATATATTAGATTTCAATGTGCGTGCATTTTGAGTATTCAAGTATAATGTGGATTTGAACGCTGTTACTATCTCACAAATATAAACGTTGCAATATTTGTTAGGCCAAACATTGCATCAGAACTGTTAGGTAGTTAACGTAAAAATAACCAGGTGATGGTTAATAAGTTGTTTCCTTGTACACATGTGAAGCAATTTAATTACATGCAAGGGTTTTCCACTTCAATAAATTTGGCCGACTGCAGTCCAAAATGAGTTTGCATGGTAATAAAATAGATGTACTTTCCGAAACATTTGGAAGAAAGCCTGAGATCTAGGTACGACTGGTTTCTTAAAGATGATGCGAAATGAGGCCCACAAATGTCATTTATAAAAGGCGTACGTGTGGACACCTCGGTTAAGTACGGCATACCAATCTGCCAGTGACATTGATGAAAAGAGATGTGTTGCATCCTGAAATTGTGAAGCCTATTTCAGTGAATAGGTGCGTCTTTCTCTTCCCGTTGGCATAAAATAAAGCTTTCACAAAAGTGCAAAATGTTTTCTCTCAGTGAATTACCAAACTATGTAGATTACTCGGGGATAAGTGGGGGCCCATGCATATTGCAATCATATGAAAATTGGTATGCATGACAGTGCATGCGTTTGTTTGATTCTAACCTGTACCTCTCTTCTTAAATATTATTTTTGTTCATCGTTTTACCCCAGTCTTTCATCACTCACCTATTTCTTTGAATTTTTATTTGCCTCATCACATTTCGCTTTTACGTCGCCACACATTGATGAAAGGAACTGTATCAGTCTTCACGAATGTCTTAGCTGTCAACTTAATATGTGTAAACATTCGTGGTGACAGCATAAATATATTTTACGTAAGAAGTAATCACAAATGCATGTGTGCGGTTTCTGGTTCTCGATGAAGCCAGATCGCTTTCCGTATTCCACCTGTGGTCGGATCTGAGTTGCTTAATTCTACAAAGGATTATGAGCAACTACCCATTTCTTTGATGGTTTAATCAGCTAGTCTGATACATAGTTTCACCATAGAATTAGAGTTTCCATCTATTTTTTGCTACCCAGATCGAGCAGTAGATTTGGACGCCGCACTTCTCAAAAACAGCACAGTCGGATCCAAAAATCATTTTTATGGTGGAGTTTGTCTCATCCGCCGACTTAAACATTCAACGAATGGTTGCAAAATTTCGTAAATGTTTCCTTACTGTCCTTGATTAATGCATGCACTTTGTATGACCGGTTACAATTCGCAGCAAATGGCATCCCACTGCATAATTTTAAAAACCATTTGTCTCACTGAAGTCGCACCTGGTAAGGACAACCTAAAATTCAGTTTCATGTGCCGGTCGTCTCAGGAATTTTGAGTTGCCGGCTTCAAATGCATTGTTGTGCATTATGCAGACTAACCTGCATTTTAGGAAATAGAAATAATTCTGGCAGTTGGTTAAAACGTAATATCAAATCTCCAACATGTACTGAACCATTGAATTCAACTAAAACATTGTGGAAAGGAAAATTAAGTTTGTTTTCCACAAATACAAATTGTACACCGGCGTTTTACTGAGTCAATTATACATCACAACCTAGACACTCAGATTCTTAAATCAATCAATTCCTAGTATCAATCAGATTCCTAAACCAATCAATTCCTAAATCAATACAAGCTGAAATGACTGCAAATAACATAAATATATTTATATCGTTTTATCTTAGCCGATCTTCGAACGGAAGCGAATATTGCTGCCGTTCACTAGGTTTTGCAAGAGCGATGAAAATACTGCTGACTGACCAGTAGCTCAGGATCCTTTGCTATACTAGGAAAAGAGCTGATTTGTAGAAATCTATAGGCACTGGTGCAAAAATAACGATGATAGCATATGGTACATATGTAAGGGTCCTGGAGTACCAAATTTATAGCTGTAATTTATGCTGAGTAATTCAGTGAAAATTCCATGCAAAATTGTCACCAGTATTCTTGAAGAGTCAAAGCAAAAGAGCAACCAAGAGTATTTGTTGTATTACAAATCATAGGTCTAGGTTAATGAGAACCGTGATTGGTAATGAGAGATAACACACGACAAATTTTCTTCTGTAACTTGGAAAGTAGGAATCAGTTGGACACGCTTTATTTTTCCGTAGTACCCATAGATAAACTTATCGAGTCAGACATAATATACTTTTATTCCTATAACCATCAATAACTACAATGCACATGCATGTATCTGGAGAATAATTTGATCATCCACTAAACTGTTAATCTCCATCTGCTGACTACAGCTAGGTGTTTTGTGAAACCATTTAAAATTTTGATTTGAGATTCGCATCTGAGTTTCCGAAGGATGATTAGATTGTAGATACAAAAAAGATGCTACTGTGTAACTAAAGTAATACTAGTGATGTGAAACGTATTACCATGTACACCAACACACTGAACAACCCATAGTAACTCTGAAAATGCTCATGGTTACGGTTGGGTCATGTTGACAAAACATATTTGTTCACAGTTATATGCTCAACA
The DNA here is from genome assembly GCA_944474145.2 of Dicrocoelium dendriticum. Classification (NCBI taxonomy): domain Eukaryota; kingdom Metazoa; phylum Platyhelminthes; class Trematoda; order Plagiorchiida; family Dicrocoeliidae; genus Dicrocoelium; species Dicrocoelium dendriticum. The sequence continues at coordinate 88,685 of CALYDF020001210.1, forward strand.
TTATGGAAATTTTGCTTTTGAAATAAACATATTGCGCAATTAGTAAAAGCTACCCAGAATTATATAGAGGTCGACTCTGTCAGGCCCAGCTTACAGTGTAATGGGTTACCCTTCATTATCTTCTTTCTTTTCCACTATTAAAGCGCAGGGGCCGGAAATACGGAATGTTCGTTATCAGATGATTCAAAAGCAGCCGCTTCTTTATAAAATTAGTTGGGACCCCGGGTGCCTGGATCCTGAGAAGGGTGGTGAACCTGGCGAAAGCAGATTGCATTTTTCCGGAAATACTTCCAAGGAGGAAACAGCTATCCAAGTGGATTCACCGAGAAAATACAGGTACTGGGTTGTACTTTTATACAAAAACTGCAAGCTGATATCCTTTAATGCGTACAAAGCTGCTTTTATTATAAAACATGGCACGTTACGGAATGAATAATTATGAGTAAGACTAGTTGAATAGATATGGAAATTTGTTGTGTTGCCTGTGGCGCCAAAGCGAATTCATTCGCGCTATGATCTTTTTCTTTAAGCATTAAAATTTTAAGCCAAAGCTGACAAGGAAGCGCTACACTCTAAATTGTCGTATGGAAGTCAGATTCCATGTTTGGCGTGTCGAAAGGTATCCATGACACAACATGTTACAAATGAGATGGTCTTGACATCCGAAGATTTTTAACGAAGCGTTCGCCACAACCCTCAAATTCACACGTGCATCAAGCGAAGCGAATGCAACAAATGTTGCGGTGGGTCGATTGTCGATGATTGTTGAAGGACTCCAAACGGATTAAGATCTTAGAAGGGCACTGTTTTATATGTACAATAGCGTAAATGCTGTAAACACATTGGAAATCTAGGCACTAAGTTCAGACTCTGAGTGGATTTTTGTGTCAAAATGTCGTGGTTTTGGATGGGTGCCACTTTTATTTTCAATATATATCTCAGTCTTTCGCATATTTGCAAAAATATATCAGTGAAGATTACGCTTGGCAGTAAAATAAATAAACATATATGTTGTTCCTTACTTTCATCAAGTCTGGTGATAATTTTATATTGATTTGCCTACCGATGTTTCACTGTTTTATTTAATCTGGATTACAACTAGGTCGGGAAAATGAATCATAAGTAACTTTAACCCCCGACCGTGTGGGCCTTTTAAGACATATTTTCATGGAGCAGTGTTTTGGGTCATGCTAATGTACAACATGTTTATCCTGCAAACCGTACATACACTGCCTGACTAATAACCGAAGCTGATAACCATGCTAAACTTGTCAGGTACAAACACAATTTGACCGTGGTTAACTAGATACTACTAGTTTGGAAGCATTGGACGGTGAAGTTAAGACTCTGTGGGAGAAATCGGCTTTGCAGTCGTAGTTGATTTTATGCTAGTTTGACAAATGCTAGGATGCCAGATGCTAAATATGATGCAGCAATTTTACCAAATGTTTGATTTTGTAGGTTTTGTTAATCATTGCCAATAGCACCCTGATGCAGAAATATCTAAGTTATGGTGTGCATACCCAAGGTAAGGCATAAATTAGTGTGGATTTCTGCAAACGCGCCGATAAATTGCGGTATTTGTAAGAAATACTGTGTGTGAAAAATTTTCCTCTAACTTTGAGTCTCCTGAATGTTTCTGTCAGTTCCGATTTGACTAAGAAAAGCAAAATAATATTCACCAAACTTTTATTATGTAACTGCGTGAAATTAGATGCATCAAAATTGAGACACGCCGGGACATGCTCATGAGTTCAAGGAAAATCCACCAATTTACCAATTATCCATTTGACGTTTACAAGGCTTATGCATGTTGTAACAGCATTTATGTACACTATTTCTTCACTTTATATAACATAACATCCGAATTTAGGCAAAGATTTTCGGTTTTCAAAGTAAGATCACATCTTCGTCGTTACCAAACTAATAATTCTGAGCAGAATTTTATTATCAAATTGTATTTCATATATCGCGATTTTCCATCGAGATATAAGGTTAATCATTTGTCGCAATTATGTGCTTTTTGCGTTCCATTGTTTACTTCAAGCGGCTACATTGTAAGGCGAATGAATACCAACATCGATAGTCGCAGGTGGTTTTTAACCTCGGATTTTCCATGCGTCTGTGAACGAGATAACAGCAAAAACAGATACCCTGCATATTGGATTTCACTGCTAACCTTTCCATAAGATTTATGGCTAAGCACTTAATCAGAGGACTGTTTCTTAAATTGCGTTTAGAGCGGTCAAATATTTAACTTTACCGTAAGCCGTTTATTGCCGTGTTATGACTTTCTTAAAAGCAAGATATTGGTATTTTCACTAAAACGCAAACAGCTAGATCACGGGGCTTAAGTTTGTTCCGTATGTGAACACAGTACAACAAAACGTTCAGTTTGACTACATAAACCAGCATTTTTGCATCTGACCTACGCCCAATGATAGAGAATGCATCCGTAGCTGTGAATCAGAGACAAGTTATTCAAAGTGAACTTAAGCGTAATCAGGAGCTACGTTAAATAATGTGATGCAAAGGCGATAAAGCTTTCAGACTGCGTTGGTTTTAATAATCATTTCGGGTTGTTCCATTTTCCATATTAGTTCAATGCTATCCATTTGCGGTAAACTCTCTTCGCATAACTTTCCTTTTACTAATTTTTACGTTTAAGTGGAAGGCGAAAGAGAAGTCGGCGAAATTATGCCCCCTTGCTGTTTGTTTCTCGTTTTCAATCACGTGCCTTATAACTACGTTTTACTGTTTCAGAGTCGTTTGGGGTCCCAGTCAAGACCAAGCAATCAACTCTACTTTGTGGAACAAGTCACCGGGACTTCTTCCCCGCATCAATCCTATTTTTACTGAGACTAAAGTGCTGCGGAACGTAAGTATCATGCAGTTTCTCAGGAAACTTGTAACACGCTTAGGTGCATTATTTCTTAGCCGCGGCTTTGCCAGAAGCCTAAAAAAATACCAAATTGATGTTTTATATTTAACATGTTCGGAAATGCTCAACTACACTTTTCACCGATGTAATGAATTTCTCAGATTTCGGTTATATCTAGCTTAAGATAATTTCCTACGAAATTGATTTAAATCATAAAAGATGAAATGCTCGTTTGTTTTCAGTTCTATATTGTCGAGATTAATAATGAATCATCAAATGGTTAATAGTGGCTTGCCTTTTCTTAACGGAATTCGGGTACAAGCTGGACGAACGTTATAACTGCCACTAGGTTAAATGGAAGAAAGCCTTAGCGGTTCCATAATTAGATCATGCAGTGCTTTCATAATGGTGCATCATAATCCTGTTGAGTTTTCTATTGATTGGAGAATATTTCCAAGACCCTCAGCGACACTGGAAACAAATGCGCAACTGTCACCCAGGCAACCAGTGCCCAGTATAACGTCAAGTCATATATTGCTAGTCTCAATACAACAAGCGTTTTGTTATACATTTTTATATATGCGTCCTAAAATTAACGAACTACCACTGGCACACACGGGGAATTTAGGATTCAGCTTAAGTTGTTTAAATAATGGATACAATTATTGGCTACCATTAGGAAGCCGATGAATTGATAGTTGGCAAGAGTGCCGGTTCTAACAACTAATGCTAGCTTTAGTTAATAACCATCATTGAGAGCATGTGGATTTTTTGTTTTCCCAAGATTTATGATTAAAACAGTATCTTAAATGATATCCGGAAAGCAGTAAAATATGCGTTTAAACATTCGGGCATTTCCATGCCTTGATTCTACACTATGCAATATATTTTGGCACCGACTGCAAGACAATACACTTGTTTATCAGCAGTCTATTTAAATATGGTCAGCAGTAAAAATATACTGTGCATGGACGTTCATGTACCATTGAACAACTAGTATTTAGAAACGTACCACAATGGGGAAAACCATGCCGCACTGTAGCGGATTCTGCGATTTGCATTCTAAATACAAAATTTCGAAATCCATTATAATTCGACGATTTTCCTACATATGTGTACACACATTTGACTAGAGGTGTCACCATTGCAAATCGTCTAACCCAGTACCCATTGCTCAGGAACTTCCCAAATATGGGCGCAAGTGGCTTAAGGTATATTTCTTCATCTATATTTGCGGACTTCTTGCATGCGTAATAATTCACCAACCTTAGAATATATATTGCATCATTTTTACCTAAAATAAAGTATTATTACCTAAAGGTGCTTGCATTTACAGTAAAGGATTTACATTACATGAAAAACTCCTACTTATTGTAGCTGGAGTTACTGAGGATGGCAAAACCATTACAACGAATTACCTACTATGTATATCGCTTAGCGTCTAAGATAATGCCACTACTGTCTGGTGAGCAATACAATTGTCTTCAATGTTTTGTGGTAATTGTTATAGTTTTAACATGTGTATTTGATTTTTTCAAGTATTGAATTAAGTTGATATACTTAGGTTGCGCTGTCCCATAATGATTCAATATCTGCAGTTTACATGACAAGCAATCGGTAGTTAAGTTGTTTTTCATGCACAGACAAGCAGTCAGCCTTGGCTGATTTACGCGCCCAAATAAACTTTTATTCTATTGACAAGGATACTTCCATGAATTACGTACTACAGGAAGTCGAGTTAAGAATTTTAATATTTACCTTTTATTACTTTTCCCAGTTAAATATATGCGCCGAATTATAAGTACAATGCGCGTGTTAAACATTAGGTATTTAGGATTGACTACCACCTGCCGCTTAAAGATAAACTAACGTATATGTTAATAACTTCATATTTTACAATAATTCTTAACCTGTGAACCCTAGGAACAAATAACCTGAAGGTGGTGGGATCCGGTAAGATCACGTTGCTCGCAAATTTACCTATTGTATAGACCGCCTCAACATGAATACAATCAAAGGTTCACTTGAAAATGTATCCAGCAACCATAGGCATGAAAAGCTTAGAATGGCGAAATGTATGCAGTGTTCCACGTAAGGATTCCGACACGCTTACGTGGAATTCACGAATCATGGGCTACAAATCATTAAATGATGCAATCCATTAATGGAATTTTGTCGGATTAAAACTGGCTAATGCGTATGCACAATTTTGTAAGGGAGCATGTGTACCCTTCAACCAACCAACACACGTTGCAGAGAGCAAACTTTGATCATTATAATTAAGCTATGCTGTCTGGGTACGAGCAGTAAGGCGTAGCATATAACGCGCCATCTTAAATAGCTCGAGTATGTAAAATTTCGTTCTGGAGTATTCTGAAATGACACCAATTTCTCTGGGATGCAGCTGGTGCGGGATACAAATTACGTTTTCATTCTAAGCTTTTATGTTCAAAACCAATTTTGTCCTGTTTCCAAGTTACGCCATCAAATTATATTCTACAAAACCTGTAATACCTATTACCTTAGAATGAATGAAGCAGAATTTTATATATACACTCAACTGTGCATAAACTAAACAAATGAGCAATATGTATTCAATAGATGCCGGTTGTTGAATATCTACAAGTTTTCTATTGTGTAGCTATCCTTAGTGCTCTGACTTAATAGCCATGGCTAATTTTAAACTAAAATATTGACCCGTTGCATATTTGGAAAAATGCTATAGAATAGCTTGTTTTTTCCAGGGGGAGAATTCTATATTGCTGAAATCATTGAAACCAGGAAGACAGTATGTCGTGATGGTGCAAACTATTGCAAGCACACCCGCGTCCAACAGCATAGATGCCTTGGATTCGAATGAAATTTCTTTAACGTCTTCCAATGAAGTGCTTCCGCCGTCCATGCAGAACATAGCCGACAAACAGACAATGCGTATTGGCCGCGAATTTTACTTGTATTTTGAAACACCGAAGTCAAGCGCTGCCGCAGAAACTTTGCGATTGGTGCAACGGAGCATGAATAGGTTTCATGGAGCTTCTCCCATTTGTCAGCCAGGTGACACTTTATGTGGTTTCATAGAGACTTAATTTTAACGTTGCCTAAAATTAACATATACGCAAGTAAAGCTATAAGACTCTTCTCTACATAAGAAAGAAATATAAAACAGCTACTCCGCGCTGAATTTTTTTTATTACTCTGTGCAAAAATCATTATTTCTATAACAGAAATGCCCATATGCCAACCTTATAGAATACACTCCACGGATAGTAGAAATATATTCCGATGTTACCTAGCACCTTAGTCAACATAGTTATAAACAAATGATTATTTTCATTAATGTCAAGGCTACATGGCATGCATTTTATGTATATGTACTGAATCACTACAAATACAGAATGTTTATATGTGGCAAACACATTAATACTGAATGCAGCTTGGCACTTGGTAAGTATGACTTCGATAAAGTCGTCACTTATATAATCCAGCGCCTTCATGCTGCAGAAATTATGAAGTGTCACTCATAATAGAAAACTTGTAATTGCCACTGAAGCGCTGCTTCATGACTGCAATGTCTTTGTGAAAGCGCATACATACTCATCGTTGACAGATCGCGAGTTCTCAGGGAAAAATCAGGGTGATTATGCAAAAAGTGCATCAAGAGTTACATTTTAGCACCAACAGCTCGATAGTCGGCAATGAGCATTTATGTGATGTCGTCGTAGTTCTCTGCCTTTGGTCTAGACTCGAAATCCTGTACCCACTGTCTTTAATGATTGCCACGCTTCTGACTTAAGTTTAATCAACTAGCGTTCGAAAGCACTGTCTACTATTATTCGGTGAATATCAGGCCCAGTAAGTATCTCTTCTTTAAGCTTCGCATCACTGATTTTCGGAAAATCTTATTTCAGGTACTGGAACGCACAAACTCGCTTGTGAGATTTGACAAAATTTTTATAAAACAAGCTTAATGTACAGTGGCGGTAGATTGATATGATTTGGTTGCACAAAAGGTGCATGCTTTCCACTCATTTTCCCTGCAGTATACTTCCTCCTCTCCGGCCAATTTACTGATGTGTAGAGCTGTTGAATTGCTCTACTAGCTTATAAGCAAAACAAACCGCAATGTTTTGTGAAGCCTCCTTGCATACCCATTAGAGTCCAATGATCTTGAAGCCAGCACAGAGTTTCAACAGCAGTTATCGTTGTTAAGTGCAGCGAGTATCTGTAGCATACCTTTAACCTCCCTTTCATATTGGTGGCATACAACAGAGACACAGTTATGAACACATTCCCACAGTGACCTTAAGACTACTTTTGGACGAGTCAATGAACAAATGATATTCATTACTGATATGCATCACGCAAAGCTCATTCATCAGTCCTACTACATTGGAATAATAACAAACGTTTTCTCTTGTGTCATGGCAACCGGACAATGTAAAACGTTACTTTATGCATGCAGTAACCTTATGGTATGCAGCAAGTAAGTACCACTGCTGCAGCCTTGATGCCACCGACTCGGCCTTGTCTTTAGGAAATTTCAGGTCATTTACCAAGTTATTCAGCTCTGATTGTTCAATAAGACGTCAGCTGACTTAACCAGTATCAAACTTTTCACAGATCTCTGGGTCAAGGTAATCACCACTCATCATCAGTTACTTGTTCACTGGTAAGGTGAAATCATGTGGTACATTTGGAAAAGCTGACTGAAAAATGTGGTCATTAAATTCGTTTTCGGTTAGAGATTCCAGTGCCACTGGTTAGGCGAAGTAGTAGTCTGTCGTGTGATACTTCGGCTCTCTCCACAAAAGGGTAATTACATAGGGCATCTTGCCTTTGTCCTTGCGCCACTAAGTCAGATTAAGATTGCACGATACAAACAATATGCGGCACCCATTTCGTATCCTGATCTCCCAATTTCATCCCAAAATATGCGTGGTTGGCAGACTACGGTAGGGAAGAAATGCATCTGCAGTGTAACCTTTAGTAAACTGTAAACAGACGTAACAAACATGGTTAAGGTCATTGACACAGCAGTGTCTTTGAAGCATGATCAATAGACCAATAAGTGAATACAGCTATCAAACGACTTTTAGTATCAGATGGAAACCACGGCCAAGAGGACTTCTTTCCCCCAACAAGCAGGAGCCAATGGACCAATCACAGGCGAGCATTCAATGCATCGAACGCACAGCTAAGCAGAAATGAAAAATTATCATTAGAACTCATAAAAATAGCAACATTTTTTACATATTCCTAAGCAGTTCTTTTTGTACCATAAGAAACATGCCACTTCATTTCTGGGATAGTAATAATGTTGCGCAGTATAACTATTAGGTTGTTCAACCTGCAGGCAATTAATTCTTCGCTTAATGGTTGCTCGGTTGAGATAACTGACCGATTTGAAATCAAACGGTTGTCACAATAAAAGGAAACTGCTTAAATAGGAATCCAGCTGGAGTTCTCTTCAATTCTTCTAAAACATGTGAAAACAAAGCAAAACTTCGGTAAATTAACATATAGTCAAACTTGTCCGTAGCAACACAAACATGCAACGTCTTAGTGTAGCTCAAACATCGTGCTATACCACAGAACATTTCTATTTGTTATATTGATTCCTTATGCTTCGGAAATGCACATAAGAAATTCTTCTGAAGTGGACAAAAGTAGACTTACCTCACCCACCTTATACTTCTAGTTGAATGTTTGAAATTGCAAAACGGGAATGTTTTTTCGTGCTTTGAATAATAAACATGCAAAAGGTTTCTCGAGAATCTCGTGGATGTATGATACCGTTATGCGTCACACTTCACACAGATTAAAAGATGTTTGACTTCAATAAAATTCTCAGAACCGTCACATCGACAAATTGAATCCGAATTATACTTTCACGTAATGCTTAAGAATAGCTTTGGGTAAGTCTGTTGGGCTGCGTCCTGCCGCTCAATCTATGTAATGGAAATGTCAAACATTACCTTTGTAGGGTGTCAGGAACAGCTTTTTCATTATTTGTGAAGAAATTCGCGTGCACTATTATTCATTGCAAATGCTTTATTAACCTTTAATTAAATAAATGTTTTTGGCTATCTACTCTACATATATGATTGCTGATTCCTCTTTAAACCCAAATATTCATTCGTTTGCAAGCTAACCTTTGTACAACTAGTTTTGAGATAAACCGCTAATGATACAATGTTGGAGGTAGTAACTAGTTCCAAAAACCCAATCCTAAGTCGCCTAATTTATATACAATATTGAGGCACTGAAAATTCCTGAGATGCAATAGACTGTTCATTTTTTATGCTGACTTCGCCAAACGCGCAAGCAGCTTTCTTTGCTTATGTAACAGATTAGGCATGGCATGTGATCATCTATTCTGCGTTTCAGTCAAAAATGACATTTTCAGACAAACTCAAACAGTAAACATGCGCTTTTTACTATCGCAATTACACGCATACGCGTCGCTATATTTTAGGAGAACTTTCGAGTTCTGTTTATATAATGTTTGTTAGCAAGGCTGTAGAACTGCTAGGTAACCCAAATGAAATTGCTGTTTATAATATTTCCTAATGTACCGCCGCGCTGATTACTTCTAACCAACTAACAATTGTCCAAATTAATCGGCTGGATTACGCGCGACACACGTTCAAACTGGAATCCCACGTATAGCTCGAAAACCACGGAGTAATTTATGTAGGTGTTGCTCTGTTCAGTATACACGCAAAACATGGCATATAAGCATGGCTTATCGATCACCAATGAAGCCGCAGCGATCCGTTTCTCAGATATTTGCTCACTGGTCGTTGCTACTAATAACTAAATCATGACAGATTTGTTATCGGATCACAGGACCCATGCGGTTTGTTTTGTCTGCTACATATATTCTCTAAAGAGATTATGGTTTTTATTGAAGTAATCATAAGCCAGTATCATCTACAGATTGTATCCAAATAAAGGAATTTCTGAGTTTCTGATTATCAAAACCGTGCTGCACGCTTACTATCGCCCTCTTTAAGATTTTCTGATTTGTGGAATTTCAAATCTGGTCAAAACATAGACGTATTTGCTTAGTAGTAGCAAACAAACACAGCTAACATTGAATTGCAAATTGTTCAGGAATTCATTTTTGTGTGTTAGAGAAAGTTAGGGGTGTTAGTTCACAAACGATGCATGCTAGCCGCGTTTATTTTAATCTTGTTTGCACGGATGTGAGTGACACAAATATTTGAGAGAAATAATTTCCTGTTGAGTACATTTCATAGAGAAACTATAATGCCTTTAGCTTAACCTTGTACGTCCGCTTCCTTCACACAGATCCAGCTTTTGTGCTAGCACTGTTTGCAGTAGAACTGTGTTTCTCGTGGTAAAAGAACGCACCTTTTTGCAAATAGAGGGCAGCTCCTCAAAAATTAATTCACCGCTCAGCAAACTACACAACTGCACACACACTGGGGACAACACTCAACCACTAGTGTGTGGTAAACTTGACCACAATCCAGAACAAATGGACCACATCGTCCTTCCTGCAAACTCAGTAAACGTTTATGAAGAAGAAGGAATAAAACGGCAATTTGTTACCTTCCAGAGTGATAATTATACATGCTTATGTGTGACTGTCAGTTAAATTGTACAGAACCGAACAACGAAACAACTGTCCGCACCGAAACAGCATTGATTAAAATAAAATTTATGAATCCATGCACATTTCTCAACCTTGGAAGATTTATTATATTCGATGCACTTGTTATGCTTAAATGGATATAATGATAGCTGTTTTTTCATCGGTTGGAAGAAGATACCTATCCCCTCAAGTAAAACTCAATGACACATTGAGCACTAGTGATATTGCTCAACTGCGCCAATTGTACAATTCAATGCTGAACTACCTGCAGAGCGAATGTAGAACATTTCGGCTGCCTACTTGCAAGCAAAAAGGTTAAAATGGCATAATTTGTTTTAATGGTAGTATATTAGATTTTTCACTCTGCTGAACACCGTAGGGTTTGCAAAAGCCGCAGACCTATTGCTGTTATTAATATATAGCTAGCTTATCTGACTACTTAGGCTCCACCAGTGAAACAAACCTTGCTGGTGGGCAGCTGCAAACGGCAAGGAAGCAAGTTTTGGGGTTAAAAATACATAGCCTAGAGGATAATTAAGCGATTATAACCGCCTGTTGATAATATTGCTTTCCCTTTGTAAGGTAGGTCCTTAAGCTGAATAAATTACACCTCTTCCTAAGCCTATTCTTTCTTAATAAACGTCACAGAAGGGTATTAATATATCTGGGAGTTTTTGCGGAACGGAATTCAATGCTGAACGTATGAATATTGTATTTCAGAGGCCTGAATACGACGTTTTCAAGAAATCCTAGACTCCCAATATTGGGAAGCAACACACATCATCCAGCAGGAAAGCGCAGCTGGTCTTAAGTTCCATTCCTTAAACGTACATCAAAGT